>LTAE01000145.1:0-26629 GCA_001647135.1 Pontederia paniculata | reverse complement strand
TCTCAATTTTTTTTTTTTTTCAATTTTGAGTACAGGGTATAATATTTCAAGTCACAATAACACTATACAATCTTAATTTAGCCAGAAACATGGAAACAGGAAGTGTGCAAGCATAACCTTACAAAATCTCGCGACATCCCCCCAAACAAAAAAAAAATCATGCAGGCAAAGATGATCAAATCATAGCAAATAAATTTTACAAAGAACATAAAAGATAATCAGGAAAGGAAAACAATGGACCTTGGACTTGAAAAAAAGAACAAAACCTAGCACTTCATGGGCACTCCATAAAAGATCTAAACCTAGCAAAATTTGCCAAAAATCATCAATCAACGAAAATTCAATCGTAAAGGAAATTTAAACGTACTTGATCAATCTTTGAAAAAGTAAAGATTCCATCTTTCCCAGCATTATAAGTTAAGCAGACCATAGATTGACATCACAACAAAGAATCACGTAAATTTAAAGAAATGAACTTTCTTAGTAAGTTCACCGTTAACAGAATCAACTAACAAATTCAGATATCATATTACTAAGCTCAAGAAAAGCTTAAGGTACCAACTTTACATGTGTTTCCACAGAAAAAAAAAATCTGAAGATCTTTACTACATACAGAATCAACTAACAAATTCAGATATCATATTACAAAGCTCAAGAAAAGCTTAAGGTACCAACTTTCCATGTGTTTCCACAGAAAAAAAATCTGAAGATCTTTACTACATATTTACGAGCAATGTATGCGTTTTTTTTGTTCTTCTGATACATATTTGAAAGGCTCTATTATACTCCCACCACCCCTCAACAGGCCAACCCCAAAGGCAATACCATCCCCTCGTGTCATGAGGAGACTATAAAAACGCTCAAACAATCAAATTTGCAATGATTTATGAAACAAGGAGAAGAGAGGGGGAATGCAGTTTTTTGCCAGACGATATATGCATATAGAAGACAAATATTGAACAAGAAAGTAGACAACGCAAGAAAGAACCCTCCCTGAAATAATCCAATTCCCACCCAAAGAACACGATCAAGAACAGCATTCGCGGAGATAAAAAAAAGAGGCAAAGATTGGATTGTTTACAGGAATCCGTAAGGAGCGCAAGCAGTGAAAGATCTCGATTCCTACCAGCAACTTGTTGTTCGCAGATGAAGCAGAGGCAAAGATTGGATCCTCTCCGTGTTCTTCGTTTTCTTCTTTTTTTATCCGTGGATTTTTTGGGGAAGACGACGGCAAGCTCTAACGGTCAAAAAAAGGACGACACCAACTTTTGAATATAAAATTCTGATTTATAAGAAAGCCCTTCTTATATTTACTTACATGCCACTATCCGGTCTGATCCTTTATGCTCAACCGCTCGAACCGGATTGAACCCTAACTGCACCCATTCGGGTCAGACTTATGATTCAACTCATTCTTTATGCTCGATCGAACTCATAATTTAAATCATAAAATTTGATCGCAGTGTTGTAACGAACAACGACTCATGAATTAAAAAAAATCTCAAATTCAATTTGTACTTTCTTTTATTTTGTATCTTATATTTAATTTGTACTACATTCGTGAATATATTATGTATGTAATTTTTTTTCATTTTCTGTAATGAAAAATTTGTTTCCTGATATATTTTTTTCAAATGTACTTTTCTATGTTCAGTCATATATCATAATTTATCCATTTATCCTTCAAATTTCTCTTTCAATGGGGAATTTAACTCATTTTGTTTAATAGTGAAGTTTTTTATTTTGAATTTAATTAGATTCTTTTTCTCAAAGATGAATTTCAAAGAGAGGACAAATTTTGAGTTATACATTTTTATCCAATAATTTTAAAATAATTTAGTAGATGTGTTACCTAATTAAGGAGGTAACACGTATTACTTATTTTATCAATCACAGAATTAAAATATATAAAAAAATATTTAAAAGAGAGGATATTTTTCTATAATCAATAAGATAATTAATATGATGTTATCTATTTAAGTAGGAAGTACATCTGTAATTTTCATTCTTAAAATGAAAGAGATGATATTATTCTTTTACGAGGAACTCCTTCACTATTTTTTTATATACTTTATATTCTAATGTATTAACGATAAATTTACCCCTTAAAGTTATATACTTCTAAAGAACTTATCAATTTTATTCAATATTTTTTCCTCTTCGTCTAATTTTTTTTTAATCTTACGAAACTTTTTCTTTAATTTAACTGAATTTATTTAGATGTTTAGAAATATCATTTGATAGGTTAAATATAACATTACAAAACAATTTGAAAATTGAGGCAGAAATCGTTTAATGCCAATTAAAAATGTTTAAGAGGGGTAATTAATGGTTTTATTGTTTATAATTAGACGAAAAATTAATTTAGGTTATAAGTTATAATTTTATTAAAATTAAAAAAATATTAAATATAATATTTCGATCATATGATTCTATGACTTCGTTTCTTTTGAGATAGAGCACGCAAACATTCTTGATGAATGTTGATTATTTAATTATTTCTTTTGCATGCCCATTTTATTGTTTTGGTGCCAATTATTCATGTCTCACATTGAAAAATGCATGTGCAATATAAAGCCACACCCAGATCATAAGATATAAATATTGTTATGTTGTCCCGGATGCAAATAATTTCATACTTGGTTGAAATTTTTTTAGTGAAATTTCTTTGGACTAATTTTTTTTTTGTTGGCTCTCTCTCTCTCTCTCTCTCTCTCTCTNTCTCTCTCTCTCTCTCTCTATATATATATATATATATATATATATATATATATATATATAGAAAAAAACTTCTATTTATTTTTTTTTCTAACACAAAGTTCTTGGATGGTATTTTTAAACACAATTAATCACTACATTTTCCATATAATATCCTGGGGAAATGGCAAGGTGGGTTTTGACCTTTTTTTCGGATGATTTCAGATAAATAGCATTAACCAAGAGAGGTCGAAAAATTAAAATTTAATAAACTCTACAATCTAACAACATAATTCAAAACCCACATTAATTATTAGCATAAATGAAGACCCAACCATAATTATTAAATTAGATAATTATATTAAATTTATATTCATAATATTCTTCCTTAAGTTTGAGTTGCAAACCTCAAAGTTCAACGTTAATTTTTAATATGAGTTACCTCAATTTAAATTCAACATCTCTTACTCTTACTCGGATACCATATTAACTTAAATTGTTTTATTATAATTATTATTTTTTATTGTTATAATAAGTACTTAATTCTCTTATAATCCCAAAGAACATTAGCAACATGGTGCAACTAAAAGAAACAAGGATTCTAGCTTCTCGATTTTTTTTATATAATTTTATTATATTTAATAATATTACTAGTAATTTTAAAAGATACCTTTCATAGTGTTATCTTAATTATTAATAATATGATAATTTAGATTATTAAAAAAGTACAAATCATCGATAATATATTCCAGTCACACATAATAATTTGATGGATCTTAAAAAATTTAAGTTAAATAATCGACAATATATCTAAATTATACCTTAACGAAAAATAAATGTGTCTCCATTAAGTAATTAATATATATATATATCCTACAAGTCTGGCGCTTAAGGATTCCGTCCCTTCATCACGCAACGGCAGCGCTAGGATCGAGATCAAACGGTTGGCGGCACCTCGGCACGTTTATTTCAGGAGTGACAATAATTTCTGAAAAGACTTAATTGCCCTCAACTCCTTGGCACTTCCATAGTTCCATGGCCGTACGATGGTCATCGAAGCAACACGTGCCTCCTCTCAGCGCATTAAAGTTCTCGCCGGTGAAGGGTATATATGGAATCCAATAATGTCGACGCGGGAAATTTTTCCCGTCCCTGTAAAAATTTGGTTAACGGAAACATTGGAGCGTTTCGTTCTCTTCGGCGGCTTCAAATTTTCTCTGTTCAGGTAATCTTTCGCGTGTACTTCCTTCTAATTGTTGTCTCTTGATCGATTTTTTGTGCATATTTTTATGCTTTACAGTCTTTGATCAAGCTCATGTTTCTGTGCTTTCGTCCTGTTGATATAATCCAGTTTGTTTTTTTATTCAGAAACATTGCAAGTAAATATCTTCTTCTATAGGCTTTTCATGCTGTCATTAAACTATCATTGCTGATTTGCTATGAGCTGAACTTGTCATTGATTTGTTGTGAGTTCTATTTTTTTTTTCTTTTTTTTTGAAATGTTTCCCTTTTTATGATGCTTGTTCTTCCTTCCTTTGTGGTCTGAAACCTCGAGTGTTTGTACAATATACTTTACTTTTGACTTATTCTTGAAGTATTGTGATGGGCTTACTCATATCTTAATTCACTTTTGTGAGCCATCAGGATTCTGTAATTGTTCTTATTTTAGTCGAGACTTGTAATTTTAACTGAATGAATATTTTGTACCAAGTCAGCCAGAAAACTGGGCATAATGGTGGCTGATTGAAGAACTTTTTCTTGTCGAGAAATGATATTTTGGTTCTGAAATAGCTGCTAGGTGGAGTTATTGTGGTCAAGTTACGCCTAGCTGAGTACATCATAATTCAAAGTTGTTCAATTGGCTTTCTCTAATGAATTTTTTCGATCCTTTGTCGGTGCTGTGATTTTGTTGATATAGGCAGTCTACTGTTTCTGGCACCTTTTTAGGTTTCTCTTGATCAACTACATGATCTATTTAATATTTTGTAGAAACTAGAAGCAATTCTTTCCTTGATAATGATTGAATCAATGCAGATAGATCGGCTTCTCGGAAAATGGGTTTTGTTGGCAATGCTGGATCTCCTTGCCATTGATTTAGATTAGTTTCAACAGCAATAGATCAGTAGTTCGACGAATTGGAAGAATTCATCTGCTGCTCATTCCCCACGACAAAAATCATAAGACAGTGATGTCATGGAACAGATTGACTGTATTGATAGATCGTGTGATGAGGGAGATTGCATTTGGTTATCTTCAGAGAGTGCAACTCCTTCACTGCTTGATTCTGATGACTCCCAAGATCTTTGGGAGTTGGACTGTTTAGAACTCACTCTTGGCAATAGGTTTTGTTCGATGTTGTCACTATCTAGCAGCTTCACTGCTTCTTTAGATGAGGATGTTGGCACTTCTTTTTCTGACAGTTCTACTGCTATATCTCCAAATCAGGCATCTCTGTTTCTCAATAAACTACACGAAGATGCTGAACATAAACTTCTGCATAAACATGTCACACAACCACAGGAAACAATTGGCTACAATTTAAAAGATTCTGCGGTTAACTATTCGGAGAGTGGAAGCTATTCTTCCTTTGGGTGGCCTCATTCTGTGAAGTCACCTGTCTGTGGTAATCGATGCACATCTCTCTATGGTCATACATCGACATCAAGTGAGTCTGATAGATCATATATATTGATCTCCTCATTGGACATTAGCAGGGAGGATTTTAATTTGCCACATGGAAAGGAACCAGGAATTGGAATCTTTGGTTCCAATATGCTGAGCCCCTCAATTTCCAGGCAAGTCAATAAAATCAAACCTTTGGTATCAAGTTGTATTATTTCTACTGTTGAGGACGGCAATGTAAACGTTTCAGCAAAAGATTATGATTCTGGTGAACCTCTTTTCTGGCCATTTGACTATACTTCCTACACATGTTTGGATTCCAGTGGATTCCTATGCCTGTCGCCTCCGAAAGAGAGAAAACTTGTTGACATTTCTGGATTCCATGTCTCAAACTCATTCACAAAAAGATCCCGATCAACAGGGAAAACAATCTCAAGTACTAAAACGAATCGCGACATTGAGTTCAATATCAAAGACAGCTACTTGTGTAGCTGAAAGAATAGGTTTGCGCTATGCAACCCAAAAGAAAGATATGATGTCGCCAGGATTAAGCCAATCAAGAAATCACCCTCATAATCAGCCTATCTCTAAGAGAAGACAACTTCCGCAGTTGAATGTCAATGTGCCAAGACATAAAAGTCCTTCTAGTAACTTGTTAGTTCAAAGCTCAGAGGGTCTTGAACTATATGATTTTATCATTGAAGGGGTCTCGATTGCAAAAGTAGTCGGTCTGACTGAGTTCATTGGCCAAGAAAGGATCAATTCAGATTTTGAAGGAGATTTTGATCTTTGCGGATCTCTTTTGCATGAACTGAATGCCATTTAGGACGCCCAAGTGTTCAAGTGACGAATTCTCTATTCAAGGGACTTGATCTCCCTGCTGAGTGTCCATGATAACCAATTTCTTGATGCCAACAACTATCAACATATATTTTCTGTGAAAAGGATGAATGAGTCACTTGCACATGGTAGTAAACTAGTAATGATTCTTTTAGGATAGTAGAATCTCCTGTTTACTTTTCTTACAAAGATATTTGTAGTTCTTGAAATATGATGTCAAATATCCTCTCAAAGGCCATCTGTTTGGCCATTTTGAACTGTAGATGTTGCTACATCAACAGAGTGTAATACTTGCAATTGACAAGATACCTATCGGAAACCTTTTCTTGAAACAAGAAAAGCATCCAGAGTTGAATCTAGCAACAAGGCTGCATATATTTATTTTCTTTTCATTTTTGTCTGAATTCATGGCTTCCCTCTGTGTCAGCCAACCCCACTGCAATAACCTGGTCCTATTTCTTTGTCACTATGTGAATCAATTTTTAATAGGAATTCAGGGAACAGTACTGCAACTTGCAGTTGGTCCATTGAGGCTCCAAATTTATTTTAGCCTGATACAATGTTGCATCACTGTGCACATGCATATCCTCCATGTTCATAATTAATAAAATGGACAGTATTGTTGGATACACATCAACTGTTGGCTTCTGACGCTATCCTTCGTTGTTGGTCGTGAGAGATCCAATGATATCTACTGAATGAAGAATTCTAAATCTCATAATTTATTTTATTACTGGTTTTTTTAGGATAATTTGTGCTCCTCGTTCAGAGACAAAACAAAAGAAGCAAATGAATTTCTTTTGTTTTGTATCTGCTGAACAATCAACTTGGTCTTTAAGCGAATTCTTCCAAGAGCCTTTTGAATAATTAACTCCCAAGTGCTTGGAAAACACTTGAGCATGATATTCGAGTTGAAAAACAAATTAAGAGTGGATAAGGAGTATGCACCAAAGAAAAATTGAATTGATTTGAAGTGATCAATTGTTATATAGCACAATTTTGTCAGAACGACATGTTCTTCGCCATAGTGACAACTGGAAAACTTCAGATCAACCTGATTCTAGCTCAGCATTGATATGACTTCAATCTTTATGACATTAACATATCTCTGAGCATTAATCCAAGAGCATTAATAACTCCAAAATTGAATAGATCATCGTACATCTAATTATTTAGTGTCCTCACTTGTTCATATCTCAGCCTCAAACTATATGTGCTTGCAATTTATA
Organism: Pontederia paniculata; assembly: GCA_001647135.1. NCBI lineage: Eukaryota > Viridiplantae > Streptophyta > Magnoliopsida > Commelinales > Pontederiaceae > Pontederia > Pontederia paniculata. Next base: position 19,241 of record LTAE01000145.1, on the reverse strand, counting down.
GAGCCAGGATACAACAGCTTCAAGTGGCCTTCTTGCATTTATGTTTCAGCAACATGTTGTTGTCCTGATCACTGGGCCAGGAACCACAAAACAGCAGTACATGCTTCATGTGTTGCCTACCAAACAGTTTCAAATTTTCACATTTTGGGAGTGGGGACGAAATTAAAATTATGATACTTGTTAATCTTCACAGTTTCTTTGTTTCAATGCAAACGGCTGTTTTCAGACATAAATGCATATGCATTGCCTTAGTCACAGGCTAATGATGAGTTCTAAGCTTGATGCACAGGTAGTTGAACTGAGCCTAACAAGTCCTATTCTAATGGAACATGATAATGTGTGTGTTTGATTGAAGTTTTTTTTTCTCATTTCAGATGTTTCTAGGAAAGGTATTAACAGACCACATATATTTGATAAAGGGCTTTAAATTCCAACAGGTCATATTCTTATATGAGTCAATTTGCCTTGTAGAACAAGGCAAGTTGACCTTGTATTCTCCAATTACTTGGTCAAATCAAACTCATACTCCCATATCACCTATGTTATCATACCAAATTTGTTAACTGCTGATGTCTTAATATTCTGAACTCTTTTTTTTATTTATGAAGCAAGAAGAGATGTGTGGTTTCATTTTAGTTGTCCAGATCAAATCCAGCAACTTAAACAGGCAGCTCTAAACCACTGTGGCTGGCAAATAGTTGGTGAGACAGCCACAAGAAAAAGGTTGGGGTTGGTGAGAAAATGATTAACAAGGTGAGGAAGACATGGAATTTTTCCTTTTTTCTAGCAGCATAAGATGTTAAATCTGACAAGCTTTCACCAGCATCACAAGTTTCAGATCTTTTTCCTTTTTTAAATTGAGGGGACAGATGGGGAATTAATTTTGTTGTGTTCTAGCTAGAAAACAAAGGGATGAATCATGCATGCCAAGAGCAATCTGTGAACAGATAATAAAGAATAAAATTCTTTTTTGCAAATAAAGAATTAAAAATTATGAGAAATCATATTATTTTATCACATTCCATCATTGAACTTTAAAATTATCATTTGAGAAATGAACTTAAATATTTGGGTTTAATTAGTCCACTCCAACATAATTATTTTCGATCATTATCGGATGGATATTCAGAATTATTAATACTGAACTTTAATATTCGAATAAAAATAAAAAATAAATTTTGGTGATTTCATAAATTTTAGGAATCGAAATTTGAAAAATATTAATTCTCCGAACCTTTAAACCGCTCCAACAGCACTTCGATCTTTTTTTTATTTTCTGTATGCACGTGAGACGCGAGCTCCCAAATCCAACGTACCACCCGGATGGAATCTTCTCCCACGTGCATCCGACCGCTGTCACTTTTCTTTTTTTTACCCACCGTCAAAACGGAAAACAAACGTACTTTTACCGCGCTCAAAATAACGGGTGTTATAATCACCGAAAAAAATAATAACGGGTGTTATAATTTGCTTGCATCGTCCGGTTCCATTGGTATCAGAATAAAAAATCTCATATCATATGATATCGCATAGACTATAGAGATCACAAAATTGAACTTCAATGAGAAATGATAATATTAATCAAATTTGGTTAATTGACGAGGAGTTATAATTTCTAATTTAATTTTTAAATTATCAATTTAATCAAAAAATATTATTATATTTTTTTATTTTGATTTTGAATTAATTAAATAACTAATAATTTTGCATATCGAGAATTCTGAATAATATTAAAAAAATAAAAAATGATAATCTTTATAGGTTCGAATTTAAATTTTCGCATCAATATATTCTTTAAAAATATTTCGTTATTCTCTCCAAAAATAAAAGTATCGTGCAAATACTGTTATTTTAATCTAATATACTTACATGAAAAAAAATGCATTATATGCTTGTAGCATGCTACGAGCATAATTTTAAATCAAAGAAATTAATTATTTTGATATTTAATTTTTGTAAAATTATTGTTCATGTACGCTCCAAACTCCGAAAGGACTGTTCTAACTTGTTATTGTACAAGGTACAACTATATACATACAATATCCCGAAAGTATATTTTAATAGTATACATTTTAAAGGAGTTAAAAAGTATGTATCATATGAACTAAAGAATGAGTAATTATAATTTAGAAAAAGTAAATATTATGACAAAAAAATATAATTATTTGTTTAAAATTATGCATAATTTTAATATATTACATTCATTTAAGGAGTTCTCGAATTCGAGTCATCTGGATATAGAAATTTTTTTATGGATGTCTCATTTATCATGGTCAGATATCAACTCGGAGCGATACAAATTAATCGAATGCTAGTAACTTTGGATATTGTAGGAAAAAAATAATACACTTGTATGCAATATAAAAAAAAGAATGAGTAATTATAATTTAGAAAAAGTAAATGTTATGAAAAAAATAATTATTTATTTAAAATTATGCATAATTTTAATATGTTAAATTCACTTAAGAAGTTCTCGAGTTCGAGTCATCTCGATATAGAAATTTTTTTATAGACGTCTCATTCGTCATAATCAGATGTCAATTCATAGCGACATAAATTAGTCGAGTGTTAATAGTTTCGGATATTATTGGAATAAAAAAAATTAATGCACTTGTATGCAATATAAAAAAAAAAGAAATGTATATAACGCCTTTGTTTCTTCTTTGTATCCGTTTCGGATTAGTTTGCTGTTACAATGTTATTTTGCCAAAGATGCAGGGATACTATGGGAACACAAAAAATCCAGCCATGAGAGAACTTTGTAAGAGCTCTTCGAAGCTTCGTGTCCTCTTGTAAACCTTTTAGCTCCTGCGCTCTTCTTTTGACTTGCTCCAATGGCGGGGTTTTAGGGGTCGACGGAGAAGTGTTGGGGGAGTCTACGAGAGCGATTCTTCTCTGAAACCTTCTGCGATCTCCTTGTAATCGGGGTTCATCTCCTTCTGTGATCGTCCACTTCGTCTCAGGAATCACGAATCTTTTTGCAGATCTTGTCCCGATCGACGTAAGATGTTTGATGTTTGTTCTTATTGGAACTTATTTGGTTTCGGTTTCACTGTTGTTGATGTTGTGGTTGAGGACCGAAAGATCGCATCTTTCTGCTAAACGTGCGAAATTTTCTGTGCTAAAATTGGGTTCTGATTGTTTTGTTTCGACTTTTCTTTTTCCTGAAGATCAAGTTTTCCTTTTTATGACTTTTTTCTTGAAATCTTAGAGCTTGCTTACTTCTACTGAATCTGGTAGTTTTTCTTCTTCTTCTTTTTTTTTTTTTTTGGAGTCGATCAAATGCGTTGGAGTTGTTTGACAAAATGCGGAAATATCTGAGAATAAACTTTGGGTCTTGCTGTTTGATCTTTTCAAAGTAGCTTCGGGGTGTATTTGGTTCGATCTGTGTTTGTTTGGGGCCATCAAGTAGAAATATAGATCTTGTGGATTTTGCTTCTGCTATTTTTTTGTTCATTTGATCGGCTTTGGCAGGAAAACTACTGGTTCTCTGGGAGACACGGACCGAGAAATGAAAGCACCTGCGCTTCTTGCACAATGCTTGCCGGGCTTGTTGCCCCATGAGAAGACCAGCCATGCTGGCGTTTCCATCGTCTCCGAAAGGGATCCACGTCCACCTTCCCCAGCTGTAGAAATCATTCCCTCCAAGGTGTCTCTTACTGGATATTCTTTAGTTAATGCTTTCTCGAAATTTTAGTCCTAATGGCTTGCGGAGGGGTTACAATTCTCATTCTTCAATAGGCTTAGCTGCCGAAACACCTAACCAAGCAAGATTTCTTCTTGTCCTTCAGAATGCTCACCCATACAAGTATGCTGGAGAAAATGTTGATCTGCAAGGTCTTAAGATTTTCAAGGTAAATGCTAACCAGCCACCCTTATCTGATATTTGTTTTCGTCCAGATTTATTTGTTACTGTGTAAAACTTGACAGTTCTTTCCAGTAAATTATGCTTTTTATGCAGTACTCTCCCTCCCTGACTCATGTACTACTTTTCTTGTTTGCATCTCAGGGAAGAGTTAGTGTGACTGATTTGATTGGTTTCTCTAGTTCAGAAACGTCAGCATTAAAATCTGATGGTGAGGTTGAACAGTGTTCCTTCTAATTATGTATTTATAGTTGAGAAACTTACTTGACATTCAAGATTATGGGTTTGTGATTGCAGGAACAAAATTTTGCGAGGGTTCAATAGATCTTGTGAATGTTTTGAAGCATGAGATCCGTGATGGGCAGCTGACTTTTAGAGGCAAGAGGATTCTTGAGGTAGCCATATTGTAGAATATTTTCCCCTCACAAGACATTGTAAAATGTTTTCTTTTTCTATTTATCTTGGCTTCGTTGCCTTATACCAAAATTTTACTAAGCCAATCATATTGGTGATCCATCTTTGGCAAGGCTATGAACATCTGTCTAATATTTCTCCCTAGATCACGTATTTGTTCTCTTTAGTTCGTAAAATCTATATCCGCCATGGCCTTCTTATGTTGCATGACGGTGTCCCACTTTACCCAATTGCCTTGTCATCATATAATGGATGCTGCATTATGTTGGTTATTTGAAGTAAAAGAATAATGTTATGTTTTTTTCTTGAAAATAACTGGAAATCAACATGTTCATTTTTTTTATGGATTCATTAATATATGACATTAGCTTCTTTTTCTGTTAGCCCAAGTGCACTGCTCTTCTTTTATTCCAAGCGCAGTATTGTGTGGAGTGCCTGATCTTCATTCTCAAACCACAGCCTTGGTATTGTAGAAACCATGAGACATTTATGTTCTATTTTCGACATTTGAGTCCCAACTGTTCAAATGTCCATTGATGTACACTTTTTATAGAAATGCAAGGGCATCGCTTCTGACTGGAAGCATACTTTGTCCTTCAAGTTCTTCAGTCTGTAATCTCATAGTTCTTGCCTGTAGATTTATATAAATGCATACTCATGGTTTTGTTTCTGGAATCTGAAACCCATGAGTTAGTAGAAACTGAACACCTATAATGTGTTTCTTAGCAGATGGAATATTACCCCTAAGAAAACAGATAGATATTCGAGAATCTCTCGATTCTCCTATGCTGAAAATAAGTTAAACGTTTTCCTAATAATTTTTCATTTGTGCAGCTTGGTTGTGGATATGGGTTAGCTGGGACTTTTGCTTGCCTCAAGGTATCTTCCATCTTTCCTCTCTACCTTTCAATTTCGGGTATATAGAAGATAAATAATGGCTGCCATTTGACAGTGATTTTATGGTTTTCCTAGGGCTTTGTTCCAGTAGATGCTTGTGCTGTTGTCTTCTTTCTTCCTAATTTGTATTTATTTATTTTATAGGGTGCTTCCACAGTGCATTTCCATGATCTTAATGCAGAAACCATAAGATGCGCTACTATACCAAATGTCCTCGCTAATCTTGAGCAGGCTCGGGACAAGCAAACTCGCCAAACAGAGAGTCCTCTTACTCCAACCAGACAGCAGTTGACTTCTGATGTCCATTTTTATGCTGGGGACTGGGAAGAGCTCTACACTGTGCTATCTCTAGTGCGAATGGATGGATTTGAGTCAGCACGAGGGGCTAGTCTTAGCTTTTCCGAGGATGATTTCATGGATGGTTGTAGCAGTCAGGATGGAAGTGTGATCGCTCAGGAAACTTCCTCTAGGCAATCCAGGAAGCTCTCTGGGAGCCGCGCATGGGAAAGGGCAAATGAAACTGATCAAGAAGATGGTGGCTATGACATCATTTTGATTACTGAAATCCCTCACTCAGTGAGCTCGCTAAGGAAGTTGTATGCCCTGATTACAAAGGTTGGTATCTATCATTTCTGGCCATGTTTTATTTTACAAGAGACTCAAATATAAGAGCTACATTGATTTGCAATAGTTCAACTATGTTCATGTCTGACAACCGAGAGAGGAACGAAAGTAGCCTGCATTTGCTTCTGATTATCAAATACTATTTACATGTGTATAACCGTATCTATTCCCCTGAATTCTGTGATTAAATGCCGAGTTCAAAACCATATCTGACTGAGTTCCTCTTATGCAGTGCTTGAGACCACCATACGGGATATTATACTTAGCGGCAAAGAAGAACCTATTAGGTTCTAATGGTGGCATTCGACAGCTGAAAACAATGGTGGACGATGAAGGCATCTTTGGCACTCACATTGTTGTCGATCTGGCAGACAAAGAAATCTGGAAATTCTTTTTCAAGTGAAAACACGGGGCGGAGAGCAATCATCATCTTCAGCCATAAATTCATTTAGGCCTATCATGTGTAAATTTAATATTTTTGTTCTTTTATTGGTTTCTTCCTTAACCTTGTGCTAATAAGGCTCAAAACAAGGCCTGACAGCGTTCTGGAATGTCACAAAGGGAACGTTTGATAGGTCTTTCTTTGCTTCCAGATGTATACAGGAATTTATTTGTTAAGGTTTAGTTCATACGCTATGGAAATTATCTTTGTTGATATTCATGTAAAGTTACAATGGCATTATTTAAAAATCTCTTACTAACAAATATCATCTTTTTTGAAAAGACAAAAATTGAACAACAAAACCATGATCTGTCTGCTCCAATCTTTTTCTTCTATAGTTCTTGCTAATCTTTTGGCATCGAAACATTTTCTAGTAAATAAAATTGCAGAAAAGTTACTTCCAAATTAAACATTTATGAATATTTATCCTCTCTAGGAATGATGCTCTCAAGATTGGAACTGAAATCATGTTACAGTTGGCAACATGTACAGTTTTTTATCATGTAGATACCAAAGGTCAGAAATAACGTGGAACCAATGCTTTTCTATTATTCAGCAACAGCTTGAATTCTAAATCAGACGTGACCGTTGCTGAGATTTACACATGCATCCATCCGTCTAACTTCATATTCCGACGTGGTTGCCCAAATGCCAGGTTGAGTATGAACGAAGTCTATCATATTAATTAACAATCCAGATATAAACTGCTGCAGTATATCTCCTATTGCGTCTGGAGCATTTGAAATGTGAGGAATAAACTCTGCGTTGAACCTTCCCAACCCTCTCCCTCTATCGTTGCTGTGTGACATAGGAGCATTTATGCTGTGGGCTTTCATAAAAGCAGTAAAATTTAGCTATTTTGTACAGAAATTGTGAGAAAAAGTAATGAATAAATTCTTCACCAAACACACGGGTATAAAAAAGTAAGTCATCTTTCTTAGAAAGCTCTACCCATAGAGTGCAGGTCAATGTACCACTCCCTGTCGGCATAATTAATAGTTCTTTATTCTTAAAAGTACAACAAATATTTCTTGGGAAGAATAATGTGTCCGCTGATTCTTGCACATGTTAAGCTGTCAACTTTCCCCAAGTAACGCCAAAGACAAAGTTGCTTAATTACATCATTAGTGGCTTTAATTAAATAGTATATTATGAGACATCCCTTGTAATCAATTATAACAATCAAATTATGTTTAATTGTTTCATTTTACTTTATTAACAGTTTGAACTTTGGAGGAGGTTAGGAATGAATCGGGGCGAATGTTGCATCTTCCATGATCTTTTCTCAGTAGCAAATGGGAGCCAAAGGCTTATGATTTAATTTACAGTAACAAACCAGGGGAAGATTGGAATAAAACATGTGATCCCAATTGATGCTGCTAGCTTGCCCCTTTGATGTTGCATCTTCCATGTGTAAGAATGAATGAAACATAGAACATTGGTGAAAAATGATTGGTTTTGACAAGTTAAAAAATCTCCATTTGCCCGACACATTGACTGTATTCTTCCGAGTTATGGGTGCCTCAGCAACATTCTGAGTTCCTCTGGCTTGATTTAAACGAGAAAATGATTCATGATACTCTCTTACTAGCAAATCGCTGCAATGACTTCGGCAGTTCAGCTTCTGTTACCTTCGGTCTCTTGAAGGGTCTATCTTCAGTCTGTTGATCCAAGAATGGCCTCTTTGCTCTGAAAACTTCTTCCACCTTTCGCTTTGCCTTCTTGCTAGACTTGCTTCTTCCTTTAGTCTTATTCTTTAATTTCATGCTCTTGGCTTTTTCAATGGCAGACTCCATTTCCTCCTCAACCTCCTTCTTAGTAGGCTTTTCTTTCTTCCTGGGTGGCCTCACAGAGCCAATCTTGGTTGGTTCCAGCATAATGGTTTCAGGCTGGAGCTTGTCAAGGAGAGCATGAACCTCTTTTTCCCTCCTCTGTTTTGTCGTCTCATATGGATTTGCAACAAATGTATCAAAATTTGGCTCCCCGGATCCTGGAACAAGGATAGAAGATATACCCATGGAGTGACCAATACCCAACACATCTTCGTAAGGTCGGAAAAGGACTCTTCCAACCTGATAGCCCTTTACCATAGCATGGCTCATATATCGCTCATACTCTTGACTGCCAGAGTCTTTCCATATCTGAACTTGAGACCCATTTGCCATGGCCAGCAAGCCATTCTGGCTGAAGTCCAAAGTCTGAGCATGACCGTGATACGTGTGGAGAACGCTAAACTTCCTCAGGTCCCACAACTTGATTTTGCGGTCCATTCCAGCTGTGGCCATCAGATGCCCTCCTCCATGGAATGCAATAGCAGACAAAGGACCTTGGTGACACAACATGGTAACCAAAGGTTTCACACTGGTGGGCTTCCACATTGTCACTTTTCCACCTGAGTGGCCCAATCCAATGACAGCATTATAGGGGTTCACCTGCATCACATCTGTACGACCAAGTCCGGTACGATAATTGGCAACCATCTCACCTGTGGTTATATCTTGATAGTGAAGTTGTGCAAATTTATTCACTGATACCAGAAGGAAATGTTTGTCTAGAAACTGAAGCCTTAGAGGAGCTCCATGTTCCTGCGATATAAGATATATTAGTAACCTAGAGATCCAAAAAATCTTTACACTGAAATATACTTCAGCCAGATCTCTAAACTGTTCTTTAATAAAGAACAAGTCAATATGTAAAACGATTTTATTCAACTTAACTTGAGTTCTAAAATAACATTTTGCAGAAAGGGAAAACACAATAACATAAATCTAATTGCAAAAACATAAAAGGATCAGTAAACAGCCATACATGCAAACATTACACTATAATGAGGCCTAATACCTCAAAATTGGCAATACACTATTTCTCCTATAATGCCACCTTTTAGTTAAATTTCCTTAAATTATCTAGTGCAATTAAGCATGAAATTTACAGGGTATAGAAACAGATGCTTAAGCAAATACGTGACACCCATGAAGTTTTACCTTTAAGCAGTGGAGCTCTGTACCATGCCTATTGTAGATATAAGGATACCTGCCAAAACCTAACTTGTTAATCATCAGACATGGATCAAAAGAACTATCAAAATAGATTTTAAAGATTAAACTGTTGTAAAAAATAACCATTCAAAAACTTGTTATACAAAGGCAAGCCCCAGGTCTCACGAATGAGTAATGACAAAGATAATCCCACTTTCATACATCATTAAAAATTTATATGCTTGGTAGTAAACTATTCATACAACCTGTAATGATCCAAAAATAGAAAAAGAAACATATACTTTATGAATTAGAAATTTCCCGTACCAAGTATATCCAAGAAAATTAAGAACCAATCGACAGCTGAAAGCGAAAGCTCAAAATTTGCTGTCTCTTATGGCATTTTATGAAGATTTACCATTATATTGCAGACAAATATTATCTGCTATAAATTAAACACTAACAAATTTGCAACACAGCAATGTTGTGAATTCACATATATCAACCAATCTAACAACTGTTTTATTGTTAAATCCATCAACTGCTAATATTTTCTTTTGGATAATACCCAAAAAGAGATATTTTCTTTGCATCAGCAATTGTAGAAGGTAAAAGGGAAAAACCTGACTGTGCCAGATAGTGTTGGTTATAAACACCAGTTAATGTAATTGGCAATACTAGTATTCCATGTGCTTTTGATTTTTTTTTAAAAAGACAGCCCAAAGTGTTGAAAGTTGACAAAAAATTTTTTGTTTGAGTCAAATTATCCAATATAGATCCATTGAACCAATAAAAGATCATTAATCAACATGTAAGGTTTCCATAAGCTTGAGTTTTTGTGTTTCAGACAGAGAGTGATTAAATTCAATGGCTACTAGATTGTTACTCAAAGAAAAAAAAAGACAAAGCGCAACAAAGAAACAAGAAAATCAATCTGAAGATATATTACGAGGTCATCGACCCTTTTAAGCATAGGGATTATGCAGAGGAATTACTTCTTTTGAGCTACTGCATAAAACTGCTCATTATGCAAGAATGCAACGTCTCGCACAGTCTCACGAACCTGAAAAGAAAATATGAATATACATCGAGGAAATGAATAATGGATGAAATGCATGAAATACAATCCACAATAAAGTGCTGAAAATACATAAGGAGAAAAACAATCTTCAACTTAAATGAAATGCTTAGAGGAGGTTGTGACGGACAAAAGAATAGTCCAGCACTTGCCCGCACTCTATAGTGTCAAGAAGGGTTAGGTAGATTTCCTTTGTAAAACTAAGACTAGAAGAATCTTAAATCCAGCTATACATTTAAATAAAAAAACCATTTTTTTTCAAAATAAAAAGGCTGTTTTCTTATTGGATCAAACCATGTTTTATTTTTCAAACCAAATTGGTACGAATAACAGGCTTGGGCTGGATTCAGCAAAGGCCTGTCCCAACTAGGAAGGCAGTATTATTTATGTAATTCAAAAAAAAAGTTACACTGGAGATAGACAAACATAACAACAGCAGCAAATTTTAAAAAGAATGGAAGGGTAAAAAATTAGGAAGATTAATAGGTCGAAGGAAAAGGCCCATTGCCAATAAAACTTTATTCCATAACTTGATTATGAGACTAGCACTTTTCGCATCATAACTAATAACACTGCAAGAAACTCAACTACATCGGCTTGCAAGCACTTAGAAACAATTACTAAAAATAAACATTTAGGACAAATGAATGGGCTTCCATAAATATTAATAGATCATCATTCATAAAATTAAACAAATTAAGACTAAAGCACACATGAACTACATTGTATTAAGTAACTTCAACTAACAGACACCAATGTGCTTAAGGGCAAAAGATTAAGAGAGAAAGAGACCTGAAATTCTTTAATAAGATCCATTTTGAGCATATCCATCATTGCCAAATGTCCCTTGCGTCCTCCAACCAGCACATAGCGCCCACTTGATGTGTAGTTAATTTTATATGGACCTAGATCTACACATTAACATAAAATCAGTGTCAAAGCTTTCTTACGAGGAAGAGAAGTATTGAAGTTCACGAACGAAAAAGATGCAGTTGTTCTCATTGTCAGGCAACAGTTAACTAGAGTGTGGTTAAATTTCTGAAATATAGAAGCTCTGGAAAATGTCAATTAAATTCAACAACATAAAAGGAAGAACATGTGGTATGCACACTAGAGCAGTGATCTGAAAATCTTTCAACATAAAAGTAGTTGAATCATTATGCATGAAGGTACAAATCGTCACCTGGTAAAATCATGTCAAATGGCTTTCTAGAACTGATAATATCCACTTCATTGATTATAGACTCTTGCTTGGCATACCATGTCTTCTCCAAACCTTCAGGCTCCAAGTAGCCTGCATCAGTTGGCATGAGCCACTGAAGAATTGCAGCAAAGAAATTATTCCATATTTTTAAATGTTCAACTAGAAAAAAATGGATCTCGAGAAAACTAAAAACATATGATGAAAGAACTCAACAAGTACATCAAAAACCAATTCATGTAGAAAAAAAATCATCAGCACATTTAAGTGTACATCTAATGGTATTCTTAAGGATCAAAGTAGCAAAAAACGGGAAAATGTATTTTATGGGAAGAAAAATTTGTGGGAACCCTAAACATCCACTACAAGAGTTCCCCTTAGCCCTTGCAAAGAGTGAAACAAAAGAGGTAGCAAGTAAACCTTCTCAGCTCTTGCAGCAGCTTGTGCAGATTGGCCATAGATTTTTTCTCTAACAGAAAGCTGCCCCTTTAGCTTTTTATCTTGTAAACTCTGAAATGTGAAGTAAAAACAAGCGTTATTAAAAGACAAGTAGTTCTAATGGCATGACGCAAAATGATAAACAAGAACAAATTTTCTTTAGAAGAATTAGAACGAGAAGTCCAAAGAAAGGAACTCGTTTGATTGGCATACCTCCAGGTTAGAAACCTCGCCACGCAAATATTTCTTTGTTACAGCATCCAGTTCGCCATTAGCATCCTGCAAGCATTTACAAAATCGATTCAATCATACTGAATTCCAATTTTTTTCGAGACATAACCGCGTTCAAATTCTTCAGTACCAAATCATTTTAACACACTAATTAAAAATGATTCTTTTCAGAAAATAGCAATTAAGCATCCAATGCCGAGTTACCTGTTCGGCTGCTTGTGGTTTGCGCGGGTCATCGCCGCCGCCAGCTTGTTTGCCTTCTACCATTCTACAAATCATAACACAAACATATTTCACTGATAAAAAAAACTCCATTGAACAACAGAAAAATTTGAAAAAAAAAAAGAGGACAATTGCTTCCACATTGGAGCATCCAAAAATTTGGATGTAAGATCCTGAAAAGAAGAAAGCAGCAGCTAACCTTTTCGAGTCCAGTGGAAGAGGAGAGGCGACCGGTGCCCTTCAAAAGGCTTTCGGCCGGCGGCGATCGGAAGGCAACGGCCGGTGTTTTAGGGTTTTTCCAAGAGAACTCAAAGGAGACAAGGAAACGAACCACGAATACGATTTAGGGTTTATGAAGCTTTTTATATGTGCATTGGCTAACAAGGCATTTATGTAATTTATTACTCTGATTATTTTAAAAAATCTATTTTGTTTAATTATTTATACGCCTTTACTTTTAATTTGATTATTATTATTATTATTATTATTATCGTCGGATGATTTTCTTGGGTTTAAATTTTTTTTTCAATCCCAACTTGACAAGTAGAATAATTAGCAAGATGAGGATCCATTTGGGGAGTTGATTTCATATTAACCCAAAAATATCATCTTAGAACTTTACTTTCTTTTCAATTATATGCCTTTGGTTTGATTTATGATTATAAAATACAAGAAAATGCATTTGACTTATCGGTATTTAAACGCAAAATGAGCTTAGCGTATATTAATTCATACTTAATTTACATTTTGGTTATAATAACCAAAGGTAAGTCATGACCATATACTAGTCTTCTAAAAAAGATCTTGTCTCATAGATTTTGGACTTCTTCACAACGTCCAAGAGGATACATATATACTTTTAAGAAAATAAAACATTTAATCTCAAAATAATTTACTTATATACATTTAATAAAGTTTATAATAAAAAAAATTATATACATTTTACTTGTTATTCTATTCCAAACTTAGAAATAAGTTTACAAGGTTACGATTTTTCATCTCCTTTTTCAATTAATTCGTACTCAAAATGAATGTTATAATCTATTATATAACAAATAGCAATTGTTAATGTCCATATTATGTATTTTACTTATCATTCTATTTCATAGTTTAAAAAAGTTCTCTTACACAAATATTTTTTTAACTAATAATGACAACAGAGAAGTGTTTATAAAAAGAATAATTATATCTTAAAACATATTTTATGGTAGCTTCACAAGTGATTCCTCTATTTTCTTTGAGCTCTTTGCACCAACAAGAAACGTCCCAAAAGCCTTTCAACGGGAGGGAATGATTTGAATAGCAACCCCTACAACAACATTATAAAGGGAGCATCTTCCCTGCTCCCATCTATACAATGCGATGACGACCCCTTCTACGAAATTAGACCCAAAGGAAGCTACTATGGATAGGGTGACTTTATAGGAAAGAATATTGGCATTTCCCATTGAGTTCTACAACGAAGACATACTACCAAGTTGGAAGGAAGCTCATGAGACTAGTGAAGATCGATCATGCAATGAAAGAACAAATCAAGGGGAACATTTGTGTCGACATCAACATCTCCAAAAATCTAGTCTACAGATTCAAACGCAGACGTAAAATATATAGAGTGGCCTATGAAATTATTCACGAGCTCTACTTCGCATGCGATCAAATTGGGCATATGGAAGAGTACCGTCAGCCAAATCCTGATATTGCCGCTCTAGAATCCTTTGAGACCAACACAACATCACCAACTTCTAGCGAAAATCTAAACATGCTGACGTACAAAGCTTCGAAGGATACATTGATACTGACACAACCCTTGGACACCCGAACAAATGGCCAACAAGACATCCAAAGCCCCATATACTAAACAAGAACCTACAAGGCAAATCACCTCCTAGGAGTAAGGAACAAGGCTCGATGTACGACATCCTATCAGAGAATGATCTAACAAAATCCTCTAATGATGTCCCAACATTAAACGATCTGACCTTGGAACCAACTATTGATGAAATTTCAATGGTAGAGTTACATCCCTCCAAATTGCCATCCCCTTTTTCGATAGAATCGGCTTCACACCAAAGCACCAGCCACACCATGAAACCCAAATCTAATGACGTAATACCACGATCAAATCCTCGTCCAAACAAATGGACCGTCCCAACCATACTCTAAACAAAGTCCAACAATAGCCCAATAACTCTGACCACTTTCCACCATATTGTTCACCCAATTATCTCATCAAAGAACAATCAATTCATCCAACAAAACTCACGTGCCCCCTCACCTTGAAGCAACAAGACCATACACAGGGCACAATACCCACATAACTTGTACACATACCACTATGGGAGACGAGGATGCAACCAACATGCAAGTAGACCTCAATCATGAACTTGCTCCTAACATAAAAGAAGCAACCATGGACATTGACATGGAAGACCTAGAAGGATACCATCTCCAACATCGAAATTCCCTATATGATTGTAGCTCAAAATCTCGGAGACATACACTCCATTTGTCCGACTAAGGTTCCCCTCACCCTTACTCATATTAGATTATGTTAAAAATTATAAGCTAGAATTGTCGCGGTGCAGGTAGCAATCGCTTTCTACGTGTCCTTCTACAACTTCTCAGTTGTGAAACACCTAACATTGTCATTATGTTGGAAACATTGATCATCAGGAAGAGAGTGGACCAAGTATGCCAGAAAATAAGAGGATACACACTTATACACGAGGAAGCACACAAATTTGCCTGTGGGATCTAGTTGGGCTAGAATATGAGCTTGGCCTTTGTCCATGCGCAACTCAAACACCAACAAGCAATTCACTGCATCATCGAGGTGATTCACATTCATGGCACCTTACGGCTCTGTATGGAAGCCCTCAATGTGACAACACACAAAACCTCTAGATCTCTCTCAAAGACATCTCAAACAGGATTAAAAGAAGACACCCCTTGGCTTGTGCTAGGTGACTTCAATGACCTTTTAAACCCTTCAGAAAAGAAGAATAAGCGACCCTTAAACTTCATAAATGTGTTAAGATTCATAGATACCTTGTCAACATGTGGGTTGTTTGACATTGAATGTTCAGGACCAAGATTATTCACTTGGAGGGAGCAAATAATGATGATAGGTTGTATGTACATGAAAGACTAAACCGGATTGTATGCAATGTCACATGAGGACAACATTCCCTAAAGGCATGGCTAGAGTTTTATCTCACTTAAAATTATATCACAATCTTATACTTCTAATCATAAACCCTCGAACATTATCTAGGAGATGGCATTTCCTCTTCCTGACAGCATGGAAGACTCACTATGAGCTCCTCAAATTCTCAATGCCTCACGGTCGCCTGAGGACCAACTCCCTATAAACTTAAATGGCCAAGGAATCTCTTGTAGAATGGAGCCACAACGCATTTGGAAACATAAAAAAGGGAAACTTTGGGCTCGCTTAAATGGTATTCGAAGAGCACTCCAGTTAGCCCCTAACCCATTCCTTAAGAACTTAGAACATGACCTGCGGGCAGATCTTGAATGCACCCTCCTTCACATAAAAAAAAATTATGATTACAAAAATCAAGATGTAATTGGGCCAACTTTAGTGATCGCAATACACAATACTTTCAAACTAAAGCTATTGTCAAAAGGAAGAGCCTCCAAAATTATGTTATCCTCCACTTTAAGAAGATATACAAATCAGACATGAAGGAGCATATTCACCTCTTCAATTAAACTTCACAATACTTACTCAAGACACCATCTGAAAGTTAGCAGCCTCATCACAATTGATGAATTGAAAAAGATGGTCTTTTATCTGTCTCCTTACAAAGCTCCTGGACCGGATGGTTTTCAAGCCATCTTCTTCCAACGTAGCGAGGGGTCACTGGCATCGTCCATATACAAGCACATAAATTCATTTTCGGAGGCGAACAATCTATCAAATTTGTCAATGCTACACATATTGTCCTCATTCCAAAATTTGAAAATCCAAAAAGAGACACTAAGTTTTGCCCCATCAGTTTGTGCAACATCTCCTACAAGATGGTAATGAAACTCATAACAATTTGACTACAAGAACACATAACACACACTCATTGGCCCCAACCAAGCAAGCTTCATTCAAGGGAGATGTACACACGACAACATTATCATAACTCAAGAAATACTACATGCAATTAAGAGAATAAGAGGAAAATGCAAATTCATATCCATAAAAGATTATTTAGAAAAAAACTTTTGACCACTTGGAATGGAACTTTATTTAGCTAGCATCTCATCCATTATAGGAAAAGATCACTGAAAAATATTGAACAAGCTAACCTCTCCATATTACTCAAAGACGTGGACAAGAGAGACAAATTGTAAATGGCATGTCCTTGCTCAGTTCTTTGGAGCTCAAGAGCTCATTCAGCTAGCATCTTATCCATTGTCGAGTGAGGATGCACCAAGAGACACCATAATTTGGCCCCTTTAGTCATCTTAGTCTCTTACAACACAATCAACATAGTAGAAAAGAGCAAAATGAAAGTGGACAAATCCTCAGCCAATATGACGTGAAATTTGGTTATGGCAGGAACCCCAAAGAATACGTAGTTTCCTATGGCTCATAGCTCATGACAGGTTAATAACAAATCCTTAGAGAAATACAAACACATATCTTCATCTCCAACATACTTGAGATGTCCCCAAGGGACAAAAACAACATTACATGTGTGTGGGATTGCCAGATAGCACTCAAAACATGGAAAAAAGATAGTACCACACAACATGTACAACCAATTCCTCACACCGAACTTGAACTACTGATTGTTGTGAAACCTCGAGTAACATCGAACCCCACACGGTATTCTAGGTGGAACATACTCCTTGGCACCACATTTTGACTCCTATATGGAATTGGTGAAATAAATTCATTTTTTTATTTAGAATTTTGAATCCCGCAAAATCTAGAATCAAAAGCCATCGTGAGAACACACAACCTCCTAATGTCCTAGGAGTAGGCAGGTTCACTAAAGGGCAGAGTGGCTCAAAGATGGAATATTAAATGGCACCCGCCTCCTTTTGGTTGGATCAAATGTAACACGAACGAGGCCTACTGCGATGGTTTTCCAAGTGTAGACGTGGGAGGCATTCTTAGAGACGACAATGGCAGATGACTACAAGGCTTCTTCAGCAAAGTGGAAGCAATTTAAGCAGAAGAAACTGAACTATCGGGTGCCAAGATTGGTTAGAGTTAGCCTACGATAATGGACACAAACATGTGATTATAGAACTAGACTCTACCTCATTCATAAACTTCATCAAAAGGAAACACTCCAACCTTCCTACGTTATCTAGCCTAGTCAATAGCTTCAATTGATCGACAAACAAATTTGAGGACTTCAAATTAGTCCACACGCCAAGGGAAGCAAATATTTACATGGACAAACTAGCATGCATGGGGTTGAAACATGTAGGAGTCGCGTGGGTGTTCAACTACCCATCGACATACTTGCGATAATTCATTTTTGCTAATGTGGTTGGACTCTTTGTCTTCGCATTTGTTATTGGTGTAAATTTTTGGGCATATGCCCCCCTTTTAGATGGAGAAAAAGAATTAACATTTCATAAGTCATAGTATTTATTTCTTTTACTATATTAAGTACTAGCATTATAATGTTATTTTCATGCTTTGAAACACTTTTTTTTTAAATATTAAAACGAAAGCCAAATGTATGTAAGTGTAGCTCAAGAATGAAAAAAAATGAACACTAATAAAAAAGATTAATGCTTGAATTTTTGTTATATTTCATATTAACTATATAATAATATAAATTAACTAAACTAAAAATGATTTTGTACTCTCTAGATATAAATCTTGCCGGAATTTTAGATTCTCATAATGTTTAAACTTAAGGCTAAAAGCCTAACACTATTGTCTTTTCTATTAATTTGATTTTTTTCAAATGATCAAATTACATTTTTTTTTCAATTTTAAGTTCATATATAACTATTGTATAGTTTTTACTTCTGTTATTGTGACTTGAAATATTATACCCTGTACTCAAAATTGAAAAAAAAACTGAGAGAGAAAAAAAAGGGAATTTGTGGCGGTAGCGGAGGGCTTGGGCCGTTAGGCCCAAGCCCGTAACCCGATACTGATTCCCATGGGGGGCCCCCGCGGCATGGACCCTTATAAATATGGGTTAGAGTTTTATGATGTACTCTCTTTTTCTGACATAGTGAAAAATTCTTTGGCGGCGACCTCCTTTGCCCGTGGATGTTTTTTTCTTGTTCACATTGATCAATAGAGTTTTACCACGTTAAAAATCTGTGTGTCAATATTTCTTTCTCTTTTTATTCGTTGTTTTGATTCTTGGTCGATCCCTTGCCTTATATATTCCCAATAAATTGGTATCATAGCACGAGGTTTTTTCGCAATCAATTTTTCGACGATGACTACAAGGAAATTTGACATCGAGAAGTTTGACGACAACACAAATTTTAGTCTGTGGCAAGTTCGAATGCTTGCCATCTTGGTTCAGAACAGATTGCAGAAGACGTTATCGGGAAAGAAACCCGATACTATGGAGACATCCACCTGGGAGGAACTTGATGAGAAAGCCACGTCCGCGATCCAGTTATGTTTGACGAACGATGTTCTTCAAGAAGTCCTCGCAGAGAAGACGTCAGCAGATCTATGGCTAAAGTGGGAATCTCTGTACATGACAAAAACCCTAGCGAATCGACTTGTGTTGAAGCAGCGGCTGTACACCTTTCATATGACAGAAGGTACATCAATCATGTCTCATATTAGCGAGTTTGTTACCCTTATCAACGATTTAAAAAACGTAGATGCTAAGGTTGATGAT
>LTAE01000144.1:65752-111483 GCA_001647135.1 Pontederia paniculata | reverse complement strand
GCAAGATTTGTTATGGGCCTTTAGCCCATTAGTTTAGTTTAGGCCTTTTGTTTGATTTCTTTTTAATTAGGTTTCCTTTTATTAGGTTTCCATGTTATGATTATATGAGAGTTTAGAACTCTATATAAACCTCATATGATTGTATGAAGACATGCTTGGATGAATAAAAATTCTGATTTCAGTTTATTTCTCTCTTAAGTGGATAACTTAATTAGGTTTTAGCGGATAATTTAGTTTAGGGTTAGGGTTAGTCTACATCACTTATATTCATAAGCAAATTAATCAGCTTATTCTATTTTTTTTAGTTAACAAATTAATCAACTTATTATTTTCGCGGAAAGCTTAGGCAAAAACGGTGCAAGATCTCCATCGTGCACACGCGAGGAAAGGCCAAGAATATGGATCGTCGTTCTGTAGTCGTGCATCATACTTGAGGAGAGTGGAGACACAATATGGGTAAACCAATTTTTTTCAGCCGCCACACTAAAAACCTATGAGATATCTCAAATCAATCTCGATTATAGATTATTATCATAATGTTAACAATCATAGATTTAAAATCTAATAGATGAGATGTTGGTTCACACTGAAAAAAATATGGGTTCACACAAATATTTAATCCATCGATGAACATGTTCAAACTAAAGATCTCAAGAAACTTTTCGTGTTTCAAAATGATTTGATTTTTTTTATACACTAAACCCGTAAACCTTGAAATCGAAAAAAATCAAATTATTCTCTATGCTCAATGCCCATATTGAAAGGTTCACATTCAGTGACATTGGTAACGAACTCCCAATTAGAGAAAAAAAAACGTGTGGTCAATTTGTGAAATTGCAAAATAAGATACAGAAGTCATGAATAATTTTAATTCAAAAAATAAAATTCACCACACTGATTGCTGAGTCCACTACTCTAAGGCATTCTTTTGCTGTCGACATTTTAAATTCACCACCTTGAAATTACTTTGCAAAGTAGTTTCTTTTTTCATGAGAATAAATACATAATTTCTTTTTCGTTTAATGGAGACGCATAAATTCTCTGTTAACCATGACATATTACCGAAGAAACTTGCAACAGTGACGGGGAAAAATGGAGGATTTCATTACAATGACTTGCATCACAAATGTTAATAAAACATTATGGAAAGAATCAGAAACCTGGGGAGCTACAAAACTGCAGCTGGAACTCCTATAATTACATTCCAGATGCACTCCACTTTATTGTGCTCATTTGAGATGAACACAAAGTCTAGTTAGCTATCAGACTTTCATCTTCTCCCTATTTCCTATACATACCAATTGGAATTCTTTACTTGCCTGTTTCCCTAAAACCAGGTTGTCACTACTATTTACAGTCCGCGGAGAGCACTGTCCGTCTTCTGGGTCTGAGTCAGGTGGGATGGAACCTAAAGGACATGGCATCAGATCCAAAAATTCTCCTTCTGGGGCCGAGTCAGGTGGGATGGAAACCGAAAGAACATGGCATCAGATCCAAGCAGCATTGGTCTTGGCCTCGACTTACTGGGTGATTCAAAAGAGTTGCCACTCAGGGAATGACATTGTAGCATTAGATCCTCAGAAGTCAAGTCGCTGGTATCTATCTGGAGGCACGAGTGATGATTAGTCATATGGTCAAATAGAAAAACCACAAAAGATGAGATAGCAAACAGAAAAGAAAAATAAAGGACAATCACACAGCAGAATTATATCGAAAACTAAGTATAAATTTTGAAAAGTCAATCAAAATATGGCATATTAAAGGAGATTATGATATTTCGGTAGTTGGTTAATCACAAAGAAAAATACTGAACAACTGCTTCTGTCCTAAAGCCCAATGAAGCAAGGCATAAGCCATGAAACCGACGAGGAGACCCAAAGGAAACTCATGCAACAACAACGTTCAGAACCAAAAAAAGTAGTGAAATAATTATTTTTTTTAAGAAGTCAACAATGGTTGCCAAAGTGGCAACCAGCCAATTTTTTTATGCATGGCTATGTTACACGTTGAAGAAGAGAGTTTTACACAATAAACAAGTATTTCTGGCATAGAATAATCAACAACTTCTAGAATCACGAAAACACTAAACTCCGAATATATGCAGTCTCCAAGGCCTTGTCGTCTGGGACTAATGCGCAAGCTTTTTCTTTCTTTTAGAGGTTATAGACTCAAATTATGAGCACCACAACTTAACTACATCAAGTACTACTTAGGGACACTACCTTCATCCATGCCTTCAAATAAATATAACTACAACTGAGTACCACAAACTTGTTAATAAAGAACAGATCATGAAAACATTACAAAAATGAACTGACAGAGTAACAAAAGAATCAGAAGAATATCTATGCAAGAATGACATTAAATAAACTATTTAGTGACCTGATAAAAAAACACTGTAATCAGGACAGAAAATCACCTGTAACATTAGTCCATCTTTGTCACTAAGGAAACTTTAGCTGTAAGCATGTATGGGAGCCAGAAAGACATCATTGTATCTGGCTCCCCACAGCAATCCCGGAACAAGCTGCAAACAAAAATTGCTCCAAAATACCCAATTATGTACTATATGGCTTCCAATGTCACAGCTGCTTTAGTGAAAACAGACAAAACAAAGGGTGCTTCCTCTCCAGGTTGGATAGTGGTTGGCACTATTGTGTAACCCTTTGGATACGGCTCCAAGACCAATTCACATGATATTTCTCTCGAGTTCACATAGTCAGTCCCACCAACTGATTCATGTAAATAAATATTGTATGCAGCTCGACACCCTCGAGTCTTCAGTATCCTCATTCCAATATAGAACATAGAAGAATCATGACTAGACTGATAATTCCTGAAACCTTTGGTTTTTCTGGCAAAACTCACACCCTGGCAAAAAATGAATATAAAGTTCAGGTGTACAGCTTTTGACTAAAATTCAAGGCTTTTAAGTCCATAGATAAATGTCAATACATACCTGGGTTAAAGTGATGAACACATGAATCGGACATGATGCTTCAGGGCCTGTTGCTCTTAATCTAAACTGAGGATTCTGATGCCATGACTCATAATCCTGGCAACCCCCAGCACTGTAGCCACGCCACTGGCCATGGATGGAATGTCGCATTTCCGGTGGGTAGACTCGGCAAACATATATAGATCGAAAGTGAATCTGAAAATCTTGCCAAGACATCCAAAATATCCCATCCTTTGAATGCTGAAAATGTAAAACAACAAACACACAATATCCATTAAACCAATAATCTTTTTTTTTTTCTGAAGGAATGTAATCTGATAGTTTAATCAATAACAATTTTTTTAGAACTTAAGCAATACAATACGAACTGCAAGAGAAACAGGTTAGATCAAATACCTCAGTAACATGCTTGAGCTTATGTTTCATTCGGTCAGTCCATTCAGATGATGAATTGGACCAGGGACCATTCCACTCAACTTCATTACCCCATGGGTTTCGAATCTGAACAAGCTTGTGCCCATCTACTTCTCTCACCTGAATCAAAAGTTCAACGAGCAGATCCATATCAGTATGGTTTACCAGGACAACTCAAAATAGAAAAAGAAAACATTAACCATAATTTTTTTAGTGAGAACATTAAACAATAAATGTTACCTGCAATATTGAGTACGCATGACCTTGAACAATCCCACTGGATGAAATGTGCACATCTGAACCAGATGGACTCCCAGCACCAAGTAGAAAACCCTCCTTTTTGAAATGCAATAACTGAGACCATAATCTACCACTTGCAAGATCTATTTGTGCCTGTGAACTTCTCATGTCTATCTCCTCTCCAGCTCCTCCAGTGAGATCCACAAGAGCATCTTGGACAAGTCCACCTTCTAGTGCTTCGTAGGAACCATGAAGCTTAGCATATGCCTTCTCCAAAATTGAAACCCAAAGTTCATTAATTTTTCGACTAGTTGCAAATGCTGGTTTGCCAGGAGATTCACAAGGTATCCAGTCATCAACTACGACAGGTACCCATTCACCCTACAGAATAGCCCATACCATCAACAGAGAGCATAACAATGATGCATATTAACAGGTAACAACAATACCACATATTGTATAATTTTATAATTGCTAAAATGCATAGGAACCAATTTTGTATAACATGATAACAATTTCATCCCTGCTCCTGGTCTTTTTTTTGGGAGCTGCTCTTAATCTTCTTAAGGATCTTAACAACATAACTTGGGAATAACATTTCAACTGAAAACAGATGAGTGAGAGGCAAATCCTCCAAAAAGAAGAGAGTGAGGCAACATTGAACAAAAGCGAGATAAACATAGGTGTTAAAAAAATGCTATTTCAATTATATCTCGGGGTGTAGCATTGTTTGCAAATCCTACAGAGTATATGAGATTTCAGACAATGAAGCTTGCGTATGCTAGTAATGTTATTTCATTTGCACAAATTTTGAGATGAGAAATCTTCTGGGGCTATAGCACTGGTGTGAGCAAATGACTTTACTAATGTGACATAAGCATTCTCATCTTCCGCCTACATTTCTATGCTAAAAAACTCCGGCACTCCGTTAATTTTTGAAGGGCAAAAGGATGACTAGAAAAGGTTAGTTATTTTTTTGAGAGAAAAGGCTAGTTATCTGCATGTATGTACATGTTATCTCTGTTATTGTACTTTAATTAATGATCATTTGAACCTTAATGACCCTTCTGAATATCCCACTTGATATTTGGCAAACCCAAATTAATGTATCTAAGAACCACTGTAGAGACTTCTGTAAAGTAGTCAACACTTGTACCTGAATGCAAAAACGAACTGTGTAAATCCCCTCCTCATTGAATTCCCTTGTGATTATTACTTCGGATATACGAGACACATCCGTTAAGACAGCAACAGCACTTAAGAACCAGCAATCACCTAACCGTCCCTGCAATAAGGACCATTTGAAGTTCCGTAAAGAATTGAGAATAAAAAACCCGAAAACTGGAATGGTGAATTTTAGCTTCAAGAAGGCAATGCCTTGGAGCACAACACTAACTAGAGCAAGCGGAAATAGCAATGAAGCTTCTAAGTTATCAATTTCTCAAGAAAATTCAATCTAAAATAAGGATTCAAGAGAACCAATGTAATCATTATGGAGGAGAAGGAGGACCAGTACCTGACAAACATCTGAGGAGTTTACTGAATCAGAAAATAAACAGGGTTGAGAACCCGTACAGCTAAAGTTAACTATGTCATTTGGTCTCATCCACTCAGAAACAACCTGAAGGTGAAAGAAACATCAGCCTTAGTATTACACAATGAAATATGATGGATTAGGTTAGTTCTTAGAGGTTAACATATTGCCAGGTTATAAGGTTTGGGTAGAATGCTTGCCTGCAGTTTCGGAGGAGGATTTAATGGATCCATAAACAAAGACCGGTCATTTGGAGGAAACTCTTGATCAGTAAAATGAGATTCCCCTCTAGATGAAAGAGCCTCTTTAACTGCCATCTCAACAGATAACATACGCTGATTGATTTCTTCTTGTGTCTCAAATCTAGGCTTCCTCAGCTTTCTGGAAATGACATCCATATCAATTGCAATCCCTTCTCGTCCAGATCGCCTTTTCCTACCACTTGAGTATTGTCCATCCCAATCTACATCCTCTCTATCATACAATTCTACTTCTGCTTCTTCACTTTCCCAATCATTTAACTAAAGAACAAAAAAAACAAAAATGTAAAACCTAAGAAGACATACTCAACAAAGTAAGACATGATACCTTAACATTGCATTGCATGTTTCAGGTGAAATAAATTGATAACAACAGATAATCACTTGTAGCAACATAGAATATTGACTTTCTTCTCAATGCAGCACAAAAAAAGAGGAAATAACAAACTCCTTAGTGCAGGTATGGAGAAGGAAGCCAAACAACTTAGTTTACAGTTTCTTTAAGAAGACAACAACTTAGTTTACAGTTTCTTTAAGAAGACAACTTAGTTTACGATTGTTCAGCCTACAACTGGTTCAAAGTTTGAAGAGAATAAACAAGAAAGCTGACACCATTCATTAAAAAAGGTCATAATATTTTTCTTTAAGAGAAAAGGTCATAATATTTTTTTCTTTAAGAGAAAAGGTCATATTTTTTCTTTAATGTAAACTATAAAATATTCACCCATATAATAAGAAGCTAAAGTATGAAGCTAACTACCCAATCTTTGTTCACATTACTTATAATGGACGCCTGTAAATCTGTCAATCAGAAATGACCAAAGAATAGAGAAAATTTCATGAATGTCTACTGATAAAAATAAGCTGGCATACCCTGGAAGGTGAATCACCAAAGTAACATCCATCCTCAGGGAGATCAATCCAGTCATATTCAGCAGGGCTTGTAGCAGTGTGGAGTGCACAAATTTCATCTTCAGTTAAGCACCTTCCCCACAGGAAAGCATCCATTATCTGCATCTTAGAATCAGCATCTTCACTATCTGACCTTCCAAATGCATCCAAATCTGTTGGTGGTCGAGAACCAATCCACACATCTGTTCCTTGTTCCCAGATGACACCACTTCCAAGGAGTGGCAGTCCAGATTGATAGCCATCAAAGCCACCATCCACATAAGAAGTTGCTTCACCCAAGTCAGCATCTATAGTTACCGTGACAATATGCCATCTGCAAAGAATTTAAGAACATTAGGAACCTGGAGTTTAATCTCAAATGAGATACATTATAAACAAGTCATAAAAGATGGAACTTTTAGGAAATAACGTCAAAATACTAATTCCTGTGAACATTAGGATAAATATATTGGGTAATGCCGTGCAAGAGAGGAAAAAAAGAAAATTAGTAACAGTGTAAACCTTCCATCGGCTATGCTTGCAGAACCAATACTCCACTCTTTAACTACAGCTGTCCTGCCACCTTTGCTAACTAGTCTAAGACCAACCTGTCCAGCTTCAATTCCTTGTTCAGAACCAGCGATAAGTATTTCCCAGCAGATTTTCTTCTGGAATTCAGTCCCCAAGAGACAGACTGGGCCAGACTCTGGTTGAACCATAACTGCTATTGAGAAGGTGATCTTTTGTCTTTGACAGATGCTTGAATGAATCTCTCCACAATGCCTACCAGTGGTCCTAGGTTCATCATCAAGTATGCACACAGCCCCTAAAATGCTAGTCTGTACAGGGATTCAAAATTGGGTTATAAAAAATCTTCAACACCACATTATTTAAAAATGAAATGGCAATGAAGAAAGAAAGAAACCTGCTCAGCTCTACGAGCCAACTGTGCTGATCGAATACGGCTAGCAATACTTGACACCCGTTCCCTCGCAAAAGAATCATCCAGAACAGAGTCACCTCCAACAGCACGCACTGCAGCAGCCAAAGCAGCAGCTTCCCTGTTCCCAACATTTGGAATTGAAGACAAAAGAGAGTTTTCTATTTCCTTCCATTTGCGTTCTTCTTTCTCCAAAAGTGCCTTCCTTCTTTCTTTTCCTTTGCCCTCTTCCTCTCTTCTTTGCATCAAGATTTCCTCTTCCATCTCTTTTTCCCTTATGTAACTGTAAAGATTCACAACAATCACATCCACCATTACTTCAATCACAAAAGCAACTAGCCAGATGATGTGAAAACTGATACTCACCTTTCCTGAATCATCTCAAATTGTCTGCGGTCTTCAGGCATCCATTTTTTAATTTCTTTGGCACTTAGATCAGACAAGCCTATACTATCAAGAAAGAGTCTAAGTCGGACTTCATCCTGCCACAATATAAAGCGAGAGTTAAATTGCTGGACTTGCCACATATTTACATAGAGAAAATCTAGGGAAATCCATATTGCGATAAAAAGAAAGGTAGAGAGTGCAATGACAAATATCAACCGATTAAATTGACCACATGACACATCTATTGAATCAACATAGATTTGTTATGAATATCACAATTGAGAATTTTGACTTGGTGTTAAAGCATTGAGCACACGATATAGGAAATGAGAGCACATTAAAATATAATAGGTAACAACTTTTTAGTCCTGTAATTACATAAAACATAGCAAGCTGCTTCCAAATTTTTTAAAGGGAAAAACTGCATCCAAATATTGACTTACAGAGCATGTCAAAATGGAAGAAAACATTCAAAGACCAGAGGAAGCTAGGGTCCTAGAGGCACCGAAATTATCTTCCAACATTTATTTTAAAAAGAATCATGATTCATTAAAAACCCGGTGATAGAGCTGAAATTATGGTAATAATAAAGATTCACATATGAAAAGCAGCAAGAAAATAGGTCCCCTAGCAACGGAAGAACAAGAAACTCCTGAGATGTCTTTTTTCTAAGGAAATTCCTGAGATGTCTTTTTTCTAAGGAAATTCCTGAGATGTNAATAAAGATTCACATATGAAAAGCAGCAAGAAAATAGGTCCCCTAGCAACGGAAGAACAAGAAACTCCTGAGATGTCTTTTTTCTAAGGAAATTCCTGAGATGTCTTTTTTCTAAGGAAATTCCTGAGATGTCTTTTTTCTAAGGAAATTCCTGAGATGTTCATTGGTTCTTTATTAGTTAATGCTGAAATTTATGAAACAGCTTTTAGGACACTGTTCCACAGTCCTCTGGGACTTTTAGTTGTTTCAAATTCAAATAAACACAAAATTTCACTAGCCAAAAAGAAGAATTCAAGAAACACATCATGAACATCACCTGCACTTGTTCAGCCTTTGCAGTCAAACCAAGCAAAAGAAGCAAATACCCACCAAACTTGTCCCACATGTATACCCACTCAGTATCAATTGCCTCTTCTAGTGCCAGAATGCGTGCATGTGCACACATTTTTCTCTTGTAGTCTGCATCACTGAAAGATTCACGGCGATAGGTGACACTTCTTATACCGCAAAAAAATAGACCAGCAGCAATTTCTTCATTACGTAGGCGATCCCTCAGTTTTATGACATCAGCTCTGGGGAGTACAAAGTTCCCAGCTCTATCCCGTGTGATGGTAGGATCTCCAATTAACAAAGCAGCTGAACTAGCAGATCTCTGAGGTGCTGAGTAGGTACCGGATAAAGCATTTCGTGTCTGGAAATTGACCATGTAGCAATAAACATGATTATATGCCATAAAGAATCTAAATAATACAAAATATCACTATGTACACTCTCAAGCAACAGTAAAATGGAAAATATCTTGAAAGCAATCACTGGGAAAATTACTGCAAAACTACTGCACAATGACAATGGCACATGCTGAAGTAAAAGAAATATATATTTCACAATCAAGAACAACAAACCAGATTGGCATCATTTAAAGAATGAGTAATAAGTATTATTGCATTCCATAAGACAAAAAAAAATGTATAGTAGTGAAATACACACTACACAGCATTGTAATGGAAAATATCTACAGAATAATCACCACTCCAACACTGGAACAATAGTGACATATAACTTCTCCAGTTATGTATAATATCAATGGCACATGCAGAAGCAGACGAACCAAAACACTGGCAAGCAACAACAGCAAACACGATCGAAGTTGTCATTTGGGGGCAATGCATATATTATGACCACCAATACAACAAACCTAAAGCACTTTCTTCATAAACATCCCAAAAAAACAGAAAAAAAGGAAATATTTCCTCATTATTATATAATACATACAACAGGAAAAGAAGCAAGCGAAATCAGAATTGCAAAAAATCAGCTTAATCTGAAGATTATGGTATGCTTACCATGGGCTTCCAAATGGTATCATAAAATTTTCGTATCAAATATAGAACTTCAATTATTCAATGCTAAGATCAATAGAACATGTATTCCAGATATTAGTCATCAAAAGCCTATTTTGCATATGTGAAATCCAAAGCAAGTCCAATATATCCACAAAATACAAAAGCAGTTCAAGGATATAAAGAAAAAGTTCGAAACTAAGAATACAACTCAAGAAGAAAATACCTTGGTCGCAGATCTTGTAATTGCCTGAGTAACAGTATCTTTGTTCAGGAAATGCAGAGCATCTTCCATCATCTGCAAAAATATGATTTAGCAGACAAAACAGACAATAATAAGTTGTAGGCTATGGAGAAATCTTTTGGGCATTATGTGCACCTGCTAATATGTACAAAAGCACTAACCTTAAGTGTCAAACATGGACGAGATACAGCAAAGCCAAAAGCAATAACAAGTGTAAATGCTGATACAGCAGCACCAGCAAAAGGAGGATATATCTTCAGGCTAGCAATTACTCCCCATCCCTCGATTGCCAGACCAACCCCATAGAGGATAAGAAATGCATGACTGCTTAGACATCAAACAGAAAGAGAAAGAACCACAGTTAACAGTTGATGCAGGAAGATGAAGCAAGCACCATCGTCATGCATTTATTTGAAAAATCTGAACGGTTAAGTTTCCAGACCAACCTGACATTTTTGGCAGAGTCTGCATGTGCATCATAAACATAAACTGGTAACACCCTTGGAGAATATACAACAATAGGAGGTGAAAGGAGAACCTAACAGAAAAAGGAAGGAAATTACATACTGCATTTGAACACCAAAAAAAACATTGCAAAGTAGAACAATAAATAGTAAATAGATAAAAACAAGTTCCCAAAGTGACAACAAAGGAACTGAAAAATAGAAGCACACGAATCTTGAAGCAGCAAAATAACTTACAGTCAGTGCCCTTCCTGCGACAAGAAATAAAAAAGAGAAATATCCAACAGATGCACCAACGAAGGGTTTGCCTGTCAAAAATTTTCCAAGTCTGTAATGAGAACCAAACAAATTGAACTGCCAAGACGATAATCACACACACTGTTCTATATACCTTCAAACAACCCTAGCAGGAATGCAGCCAAAGCCAGAAGGAAAGCGAGAAAACAAACGAACAGCATCTGAGTTCTAGTCAAATAGAAATTATTGGAAGACCAGTAATGAATAACTGCAATTGCGAGTAAAACTAGGAGGACAACTAAGAGGAAGGCGACGCCAACCTGTCAAATTTTGAAGCCAATACATGAGATAAAGGATAATGTAACTATACCAAACAGGTAACTAAAACCTAGAATAAGGTAAAGAAAACTTCAAGCCAACATACTGTCCAAGGAGTTATGATGATTATCACAGCTGAGATTGCACCGAGCAAGAGCAAAAGCCCAATGCCAACAAATAAATAAACTCCACGAGTAAGTTTCCAATCATCATCTTTCCTGCAAATAATTTTTGGCCATCACAATACCGTTATCATGCAAATGCACATACTAAAAGTCTTAGCCAATAGTTTTTGCTCGGTACAAAAGCTTACCATTTGTATAAACCAGTGAACAAACAAAGGCAGGCAGGAATGCATATCAATGGGAGTAAAGCAGCCAGAAAATCAACCTTCATTGGGATTCTTTCCTCTCGGGAATTAACCACCCCCCAGTATGATGCCCCACTAAAGGAAACAAGAACAACTGCAACAAAAAGAAAGTAAGAGTTAACAACAATAAGCCAAAGTAAAAGAAAACATCATACAAAACATAGGTTGAACATGCAACATCAAGCAATGATGGAACAATGTAGAATATCAAGCATATGTTGGTACTTACTAGTAAAAAGACCAAGGCATATAGCAGATGATAGGGAAAATCGATATGTAGCAAACCATGCCACAATAGGCAAGGAAGCAGTGAAGAACAATGCTATTGCTGAAGCTAACGCCCAACCAAGGTACATAGATGTTGCATAAGGAGAGTAAAAGCTTTTTTCATCTGCATTCCATCCTCGGTAGCCCAAGTCGTCCAAAGGTTTGGCAGATACTATTGCACCAAGAGCTAGAACTGATCCAGTAAATATAACTAGACTGATAGCAAGCAGTAAGGACTGCAAAATGGAAAGATCATCAGATATAAAAAGCACCACATAAATGAATTTCATATTCAAACTAATGATTGGAAACTCAAAGGAACCTATTTGGGGAATTCATGTATACGACCAAAAGAAACGTTGCCAAAAACAAAATAGAAAACAATTTGAAGTGTATAATCAAGGTAGATTGTAAGCAAGAATAGCATTACACCGTACAACCAAAATATGCACAGAATTCTTTTTGAAAGGACCAACAAATTGATTATATTCAGGACCAACAAATCTCTTAACTTCAGTTTTCTAGCTCATCTATGTCCCACCATTGTTCAAATCTGACAAATTGTAAGCCCACATGAGTTTCCAAAAAACATAAAAGTTTACAGTCAGGTTTGAGTAAATTTCTGATGCATCCCTAGGATTTTAAATCTGGGAGTCATGCATGCGCAAATTTAAGTTACCTAACAGTAACAACTACGTACCTCTTTCTTCCCAGGGGGGTTTTGACTGTCTCCACGACTTTCTACTCCGTTTGATATCCAGAAACGATAACCATTACGCATCCATATTGGAATCGCGACAGAAAGACAAGCCACCATGAGTGGCAAGGTCAAAGCGAGTCCTAAAATTACTGATGATTTGCTACATAATTGGAAAAAGAGTAACAACTCAGAACAGGGAGAAACTATCAAAAGTTTGAAAGCTAAATGTGAATGAGAAATTTAACAATGACATTTTAGATTAAGATAAATTTTAAAGAGCATTGGTGCAATGACATAGTAAGAACAAAATATAGGTACCTTTATTGAAAACTTTAGTATGAAGTAAGTTAATTAATGAAGAAAATATAAAATACGAACTTTCTCATATTTTTGAGCTAGCAATAAAAAGCTACCTAAACAGAAACTGTATTATGACCAAGTCCAACCATGACATTATGACAATACTTTCAGTTCATTTGACATAAAATATCAACAGAACTACTCATCAAACAAATACCATAAGAACTAATATCAGCTCAGCAATTGACCAAGATCATGACATCACGTAAGGTGGCAATTCATGAAAGAGTTTATGCTTGTAGAGCTATATTATGAGCAAGCCCAACCATGACATTATGACAATACTTTCAGTTTATTTCACATAAAATATCATCAGAACTACCCCTCAAAAAAATACCATAAGAACTAATACCAGCTCAGCAATCGACCAAGATCACGACATCACGTAAGTTGGCAATTCATGAACGAGTTTCTACCAGTAGAGTAAGAACTTGCTTCAAACTTCATGCTGACGTATCATTTAGTACTACATATGTAGTTACCCTTAAGAGGAGAACGCAGCCAGTTTTATCAGCTAATTTCAGGGTACATATAATATTTCAGTTATGGAGAGATTTCGAGAGCACTTCTGAGATCGACCTAGATGGAAAACATCACTTTTCATCCCCAAGCAATTTCTTGCCATCATCGTCAGTCAATATTATAGTGATAAATGCTTATAAAACAATGATGACTAAGCCATAGTGAAAGTAGAAACTTTTAGGAGCAGTACACATGAGCAGTACGCATCACATAATGAGTTTAATTGGAAAATATAGGTTATGGGAAACCAGACATACCTTAAGAAAGAGAGAAGCAGAAAAACACAAGTGCTCAGCAGCCATGCAATGAAGCCATACTGCAGAGAGAGAGACAAGTATACTAGTGAGCAAAAACTTTGGAAAATGAATGAATTTCAGTATCTTAGATGGTAAAAATGGTCTATGAGACTAACAACTATTAAGCTCAAAACCTGTTGGCTACAACTCGTCCAGGTATTAACAGTCAATTTAAGTTATTTTAGCTCGTGTACTTGTGTGCTAATTCTGTGAGCTTGATCATTTACAATCTGGTAGCAATTAGTATTAAAGGCACACAAAATGTGAACAAAATGAATAAGTTAATTGGCAATCCAGGAACCAAATATGGATGATCATGAATCAGAAAATGAATTCTGGATTATCATGCAATATGTACAGTGAACAGGTCCAAATATCTAACAGTACAAGAAATATAACCTATTGATAGATCATCAGCACACTCAGAAGGCCATTAACATGGTTGCATTATTGTATTTAAAGATATCTATGATGCTGTGAAGCTCAGATATCTAATATTTCTTCTTTTTTCCAGTTTTGTGGTTGGCGAGAAGACGTGTTGCTCTATCTACAATCTCACAAAGGACAACTGAACAGCGAATAAATACCAACGCAAACACAGATTCATCTAAATAATAACATGAAACTATATAGTACAGCATTTTACATTACCTTGCGAGGCCTTGATGTCATTGCCATTCCTTCCGCATGTAAAGACCACAGGAACGCCATAATGGAACAGACAACAGGTGACAGAAGAAGAACTGATAAACCAAACTCAAACTATGCACACAAAAGAAAACGGTAAAAAATAAATATCAAGAGACAAAACAATATATTTTCTCAATAAAAAAATAAAGTGCATAACTACAGAGGAATAATATGGTCATTGTACCTGCTCATGGGTGGCATTGATCACTTTAACAGGCCTTGGGCGGTGGATTCCTACAATCACTGTCTCAATGATAAAAATCAAACTAAGAATAATCAATGCGCGCTCAGCTGTACCAGCTATTTGATGCAGTATAATCCTTGAGAAGTTGAGCCATCTTCCTAATCCACGGCGTCTAAGTTCTTCTGACAGAGATATTTGATTAATAACAGAAGTATCCAATCCACCTGAATCAGCAACAGTAACATCTGTGGCATCAGTATGGTCTCTATCTGCATCTAAACTACTTCTCTGCAGCAACGACAAAATTCTAGGATCTAAACCCTTCTCCTTCAACATAAAAGCAAAATTCGGATCAAGGCCCTTGTCATGAAGAAGGTTGGCCAATTCCTGGTCCCCGAGCCCAGCTTTCCTTTTCAAAATAGATGTGATCCTGGGATCGTTCAGCCTATCCTGGAACGCTAAAGCAAAACTCAAATCCAACCCAGGGTGAGTTGTTGCAATAGCACCTGATCCACTGGACTCGCAACCTTGGCTTTCCAAGCCACTGCTGGAACAGATAATGAGCGAACTGTTCTGGTCAACATGTCGATCAGTAGATGCTGTGATCACCTCAGATTCCTGAAGAACAGAATGACATGAATTGCTACGCAATGCCAAACTTGCTCTCCCACTATCCACTGTCTTGTCAAAATTACCACCCTCTTGGCAACTGTGTGAACGGTCAAGTAGCACATTCCAATTACTACCATCACTTACACAATGCGAGTTACTTCTACAGATATCTTCGATAGCACTTCCATTCTGACCGGCTTCAACACTACTGCTACTACGTTTCACACTCGATCCACATCCTTCAGATGAGCTTGAGGAACTATTTTGACCTTTTCTGCGGAAACCTTCACGTAATCGTATTACAGTACTCTTTAGAGCATCTCGCCTTGCAACCAAGGGGTTTGAGACAGGTAACCGACGAGAAACTGCAGCAGCTAGTAAAACAGATGCTACAAAAGCGTAACTTATGCAATGTCCCAGGTACCTGGAAGATAGATTTGTCATAAGAAATAGAGCGAGAAATTATCTTTTTTTATAATAGGCTGGATAAAAGTGAATGAAGATCATAGTCTACCAGTAATGGACTCCAAAGCAGATAAGAAAAACTCTTGATGTTCCAGCAACAAACAGTGCAAGAGTTCGACTTCTAACTAGTTCAAATGCAAATAAGCAGACACCCATGTTCCAATCTGTGGCAATGACACGGATAAGTTAATTTCCAGAGGCAATGACTAAGAAAATGATGCATGTGTAAGCAATCGTGAATATTACCTAGAACCATAACAGCAACAGATGTTACTGCCCCCAACCAATGAGCTTCTTTTGCTGTCAAACCATATAAGATGGAGTAGACCAAGAGCACAATCACAGAACCAAGGTAAAGAAGACCATGATGCAAAGCCCTGCAACAAAAGAATGAAACAAATTTGAGTCATAGAAATATCACTCTTAAAAACAAAAGGGACAGACATCAAGGAATGCAACATATCATGTAAAAGTGATAAAATAGAATAGTAGAAATTAGACTTGCCTACTGGTCTTTTGTGAATACATCTCATTTGGATCAGGCGGTTCAGGTAAACAAGCAATAGGGCCAACTTCAACACAATCAGAATATGCAAATTTGTAGGACCTTCGCACATATTCATCCACATCAAATCCATTTCCTAAATCATGAATGAATTTGATATTAGCTGTACAGGATCTAGAATGTATCGCTATATTTTGTGAAAAACATAGTCAGAACAAAATATATTAATAATTAGTTGATTACCATTAAAGACTATTCTGCAAATGAAGAGCATATTAATTGCTAGTGAGATCGCTGAGACACCAAAGAAGAACCCAGATGGTGAATATTGCTCGGAGGCCCTTGTACCAGTTGTTACATAAACAGCACAAAGTTCATATGCACAAAGCATTGCTACAGCCAGAAGAAGAAGATAAGCAACTGCCCCTGCAAGAAAAAACAGATAGATTGTTAAAACATTATGACGAACAAAAGGTTATAACAGTCCCTTACAAATCCCCTGTGATAAACCAATCAAATAGCTGGAACTAGCCAGTATAATGATGTGAGGCGCTCTCTCAGGAAAAGATATGAGCAAAGTAACAAATTGAAGTACCAAATACATAACTATCAGTAGTTTTTTCAGAAAGGACTATACATACTTGAGCTTTGCCATTGCGTCCTCCACCAAAGCATTATAGAATATAATGCTAGTAAAAGTGCTGTACCCGCCATTATTACAGCCAATCCAATTAGATTCCGACTTAAAAGTGCAATCAAAATGCTTCCCCATGTTACCAATACAGCAACAGGTGAAAGAACAATAACCCAAGCACAGATAGTCAGAGTGCCAGAGACTGCACTTAGTTGAGGACCTTGTATTATTTCTGGCCATTTTCTTGCATACACCCAACTGCAAGAAAGAAACTACTTGTGAACAGGCACATGACAAGGAGATCAACTAGGAATAACTGGTTAAATATACAGTAAAATGCATGTCAGAAGATAATGGATTTGAGGAAAAGAAAGGCATGCTGATGTAACCAAAATTCTAATCACACTATTAGTCGGGGCAAGGACTAATGATTAAGTCTAATCACTCCCTATACATGTTAATCCTAATTTGCCACTAACTACGGCATCCCATTGTGGTAAACTAAACTGGTCCAGTAGTGCAAAAGATAATGCTATAAAAATATTTTAACAACCAGATTTCGAAACCATTAGTGAAAAGAAATAAACAGATGAAAAGGCCAATGAGTTATTCCTTGGAAATAATCACACTCCTAGTAAGAAGTAAATTATCCCTGCAGCAATTTCCTAGAAGATTAAAAGCACAATTCACTCATAGTTCGAACAAAGGAAAAGCACACTGGATCAGGTGAAGCACAATGATGCTTAATATATAAAGTGATGTCGCATTGAACATATGCCATCATGAGACATATTTCCAAGATAAACAAGTTGGTAACGTTTAACCAATCCATAGCTACTCACTCATTGATCAAAGCAAGAGATGTTTAAAGCCTTATACATATATATGGAAAGGATAACAACAATTTGATAGTCATCCATCTATATTAGAACTTGAAATCTATCAATTTACAAGTGAGAAAAAGTGGAAAAGGGAAAGGCACGTTCCAAAACAAAATTAAGTGTGGGCACTCGTACAAAAAAGGTACTATCCAATATCCCACTCACTAACCCAAAATGAAGCTTGGTGTACAATATTTTAAATATATTTTTTTGAGACGGACAATATTTTAAATATAACGCATCTCCCCCCTGAAGATGGTGTGGTTGCTATATAACCATATCCCCCACATGATGGAGAGGGCTGTCACCATTGGGTGTCTCCACCCCAGGTTGTCTTCATGCATTGAGCGCTCTAAGAGAGCTCCAAAAGCTATCCGCATTTGATGTGTCCATCAACCCACACTGAATGGTGGTGGCCCACCTCGGTGGCTATAGAGCACTAGAAGAATAGATGGGTATATATATACATATTACTTCTGTGCTTTGACAAGGAAAGTCAGGGGGGGAACAAGGAAGTACAAGAATTTCCATGAAGTTGTTACAAGGAAATAATACTATAATAGCCAAGCCTTTTTTAGGGTTAAAATCTAAGTTATTATCTCAACTTGGATTCAAAGGCAACAACTGTTTCCCCATGCAAGTCATACTATAAGAGCACAAGTATGATTCTGCAATCAGAAACCAAAGGTGTATTAGTATGACACCAAAATAAGGGTGCCATAAGCCCTTTAGACTTAAATGTATACAACCTGAGAAGCACTTGACCCACTGGATGAAACAGTTTTGTCTTACATAGAGTTCCTAAGTTCAAGCTTTATTTACGAGAAGTTCAAGAATCTAATGCTATTGAGGTTTTTAGTAAATTCTAGAGAAACAAAAAAAAAGCTTGAATTTATAAAATGTTAAATATGGAAGTTTTCTTTGAGGCGTAAAAGGATGACTATAGTGGCTAGTCATCCATGAATAGTTAAAATATGGGCATTGTTGCACATTTGCATCTAGCAACATATTAATGGAGTTTTAATGCCTACAAATGAACAGTAGTTATGAAGAAATTTATCTGTTATTGCTCAATCATAATTGTTAATGACGAGATGGCATAATAAATACAGAACTTATTCATGCACTGAGTAACCTAGATGCTGCAGCTACAAACTAAACAATGTGGCAAAGTTGTAATCTGGCTGACTAGGGAAAAGATCTGAGGAAAACTTACTTTGGAATGCTTGCATTATCCCAAGAAAAATATAATGGAAGTAAAAAAACTGCAAAAACTACAAAAAAAAAAGTGCAGACACGTCCGACAATCACAAACCAATTGAAGGACAGATAATTAATGTGTGTGCAAGACTACAACCACTCTCTAGAGAAGTATCAGCAGCAGATAAAGCAGCATGCAAGGGAGTTGAGAAGGATACCTGTATATCCTCCATGGCCGCCAATTAACGGCCCAAAGGAGCCAAAAGCTGAGGGCACTCAGGAGACAGAAGAGAGACCCGCAGATGCTGCATGCCAGAACAAGCCGATGCCTCTCGTCTCCTTCCATGCCTCCGTTTTCCCCCACCCCAGACTCGCAAAGTCACACCATGGACGCAGACGCAACAACAGAGAACTGCTGCAGCAGAAACCACACCCAAGAAATCATCTTTACAGACGGAATCAAGAAAAATCAAACCCTCTATGGAGCATAACCGTAAGTACGCGAACCCTAAAAGAGAAACCACCGCCAATCCGCAACAAAATACAGCGAAATACACAACAATTTCTACAAATTTCCCATCCAAAACCTCCCACAGCTCAACCTTTCCCTCAAAACAAGCATCAGGAAGACAAAGGCAACAAGATAAGTCTCGGATGGAGCCAGCGGAAAGCCCCCCATGTGAGACGAAGCCGGACGGAGCAAGATCGAAGCCGCAGCAGCAATCTGGAATTTTAGTGGGGGGGAAATCCTAGAAAAGAGGAGGCAGAGACCGAGATAGGAGAAGTGAAGGAGATGGGCGGGTGTTAAAGATCGTACCTTTGGGCTCCGGAGGGGCGATTCCGGAGCTGAGGAAACCCTAGTGAACGATTAGGAGGTGCGGAGGAGAGAGCTTACTTTTCCTTTCGTGCTCGTCTTCCTCTTTTCTCTCCCGCGGCGACAAAATGCCCTCAGAATTGAGGAGAGAGAAAGAGGTAGAGAGGAGAGAGAGAGAGAGAGGACAGTGAGTGGGGAGTGGGGGAAGACAAGGTAACGTTTGTCAACTTGTATGTGCTGCAGCTGCTAAGGGCAGCGCATGAGGAGAGAGAAATAAGTGAGAGAGAGAGAGAGAGAGAGAGAGAGAGAGAGAGTAAAAAGGTGTGTTAAAATATTTAATATACGGAGGAATAAAACGGAAAGGTACGCGGAAATAATACAAGTATGTTTTTATATACGTCCGTAGTAGTATAATAATATATTGCATTATTATTACTATATCATATATAGTAATTTACCTTAGATGACTTAACCTTATATACTGTGTTTTTTATTGCTGAAAATAAATCATTTGAGAAAAATAGTATTTATGGAAATAACTTACTTTTTTATTTATTGACTAAGAAAAATATTAAAGAATTTAAAGATGTGTTACGTGTGCACTATATCATCGAAATACCTTTTTTTTTAAATTAGTATTATTACATTTTGCACGTATTCTTATATTTTTATAAGATCATTCAAATTTTGTTTAACGGTGGTAAAATTAGAAGAGACTTTTAATTATACCTCATGCATTATAATTTTGTTACGTATCACTGTATCAGATTCCGTGTAGATACGTGTTTTAGGACATTATAAATTGGAAAACAAACGAGCATGCAGTAATAATTTTATCTAAACTATAATTTGGCATTAAGTTGCCTTACGAGTTAATTACTAGTCCTGAACTCGAATGTTAAAAAAATTTATTAAAAAATTGGTTGGTTTTATACTCTCGAATTCGATCATTACCTTGTGTTGATTATTTTTTTATTAAAAATACAAAGTAAAAATAATGATACATAGAAGGAAGAACAAATGTATTAATTAGTGCTTAAATTGATATCACTTCATTCATTGAAAAAAATGTGCATTAATTGCATCACTATTTTATTATTCATTCGAATTAAATTAGCTTAATAAGAAATTTAACTTTCTAGCATTTCCCTGCACAAAGTCATACTAATTCTAAATTTTAAAAAGTAAAATCACTAGTTAGAAACATCGGTCGTCCTCGTTAGTCAATATTTTTATATAATTTAGTGAAGATAAATCCTATATAAATATGATACATCATGTATCATATCATCTAAATTGTTGTATTTAATATATATGATTATAAAAAAAATAATTTATTTAATATTTATATTTTTATTTATTTTTGTTAACTACAAATCCTAATTAAAGAGGATACACCTCCATTAATTATTTTTTAACTTAATTGATTAGTATCATTGGAGGACAAGTCCAAACTTGTTCTCAAACTTTGAAATATTATAATGCACATATAATAACCAAATTACAATAAAATAAAACTCATAATAAGAAATAACTCAATATAATTATGACTAAAATGTAAAACTTAACATCTCCATTCTACTACTTTTCATAATAATAAAAAAAAATTATGGCAAATCCTGAACAAAAGTAACAAAATTATAAGTGAAAATACAATTCCTTGACAGTTTATTTTTACAGGATGACCTCGATTTTAATTTGTCAGCTTTGTTCCATTTATTATTTTAAAAACAAAATCAAATTTCTCCCTTTTATCATTTTTTAGTTGGAATAGTTTTTTTTTTAGTTTACCCAACTTTTTTGCACTCCAAATGATTTTGATCCAGTAGCATAACTTATCTTTAGCACTCTATCTTTCTAATTTAACTGAATTAATTATATGTTAACAATATGATGCATTATGATGAAATTATTAT
Source organism: Pontederia paniculata (assembly GCA_001647135.1). NCBI lineage: Eukaryota > Viridiplantae > Streptophyta > Magnoliopsida > Commelinales > Pontederiaceae > Pontederia > Pontederia paniculata. The sequence goes on along the minus strand of LTAE01000144.1, from coordinate 90,121 downwards.
TTTAATTAAAATTTCAATCAATGGATTAATCGCATCCGTAGATCTTAAACCAAACAAACACATATATCAACTTTCCTTCCGCCAATGTTTTATGTTTATATTATGTACACACGCTAGTCAAATAAATTATTGTATGAGCCAACTAATTAAAATTGGCCACAACATTGAAAGTTCCATTCCATCAGTCAAAATTGGATCCATTGGTTTGATGTAATACTCATCGGTCCACTGACTCCACTCCAAGACAAGAGAAAAAGACCATCTCTTTATCTTGTCAGCTTAATATTTTTTTTTCTTGAATCCTTAAAAAAGTAACAAATAAACTTGAAGTAACAGAAGAAAAAGGTAAAATTGAATGTATCACTACATCATAACACTTTTTTTCTCAATTAATTACTGCGGAATAGCAACTATTTTAAGCTTCAAGGTCTACCAACTCCACCACTAATCATCCAAAAAGAAACATGACCAACGTGACGTTTCTCTAAGAAGAAGAAACAACAACAAAATAGTAAAAAAAAGCAATAGTTTTATTATTAAAAAATAATATTTTCATCTCGAACATAAAATATGGCCCACCAAAACAAAAGAAAGATGAAGCAAAACAGGAGAGATCCTGCAAACACAAACTGAGTCTGCTGTACAAATATAATATATATGTATATATATAAAGTGCCTTTTTCTTCCATTTAGACCCGGAAATGTGAAGTCTTCTTTTTCAAATTAGTTCGCACCTTTTGATCCTTTTGCATTCAGGTCTGCGCTCACTTTTGGAATTTAGCATGCCATTCCCTTGAAATAGCAAGTTCCTAGTGGTCTCCATCACCTGCAACTTCACCTAACCAAGAATACTTTTTTTTCCTTTATTTTCAAATGGAAAACACAGAGCAAAAAGGAAAGATTTTTGTTTTTTTTATGACAACTACAGGTACACATCCTTTTTCAGCTGGAATTTAGTGAACATCAGCATATTGATCCGAAGCAATTCAATCTCAGTTCTTACGAGAGAAATGATAACATAGAACAGTTATGTAATATATAACTACAAGGTCACTGGATCATGGCTTTAACTTAGAATGCCAGTGTAACAATGAAGCTTCAGGTTCCTTGGATCAAATTGCACTTAATCGTCCGTTCATTGCAGTTGCAAACAAATCAGGATAGTTACAGTGGAAGAAAATTAGGTTTCTGCATTTGGAAGAAATACAGAAGACTGATAGCTATGTAACATGAAGGAAAATGGATTAGTAAGGAACTATAAATACAAATAATGAATATTACGAATTGTTTAAACAATCGAATATGAATATTCCTGCACTATAGGTTTACCTATTCACCTAGAGGCAACGGAGTAGGCTCTACATATCATCATGCAAGATAAAGATGATTTAAGTACTCAACTCCACTATCTGTGACTCCATTAGCAGCCTTATCTAGAAACTGGCTTGACCTTGTATCATTGACTATGATCACCCAACCCAGAACTACACCTGGTGGTTGGATCCTTTCATATCTCAAGTTAGGATGATTAACAGTCTCAGTTGCTTTCTTCACCACCGTCTTGACTTAAATTGCTCCTACAGTTGACCCACAAGTATAAATGAATTTCATTTCATAACCAGATAGCACAATAAATAAGCTTTCAGAAGGCATCCATATGATTACAGTTAGAATAACAGCTGTGACATGACACAACTAGGAACTACATCTGAATAGGAAATGACCAGTCTGGACATTTGTTATCAAATTTCTAGCAGAAAATAATGGTGCCATAAAATATCCAAGTAGATTTTCGAACATGCAACACTAACAACTTCGATTTTTAGAGGTTGCCCTTCTTTCTGCAAAGTACAATCAATTTTAAATCAAAGAAACGTGGAAGATTTCAAAGAACAAAAATTAAAGTAACCCAAAATAGGTAGGTTTGCGTATTTCAAATACATGATCCATGCCTTGGATAATATCATTATCATGGACCATTAACACACTGGTCCCACTCATGTCATTTTATCCAAAATCCTTAGATCACTATTAATTAGTTCACAAAGTAGTGAATCTAAACAAACAAAGGTGCCAAAAGTTGAAGAGTTATTCATGACCAAGAATAAGCTGCATAAAAACATCAATACCAGGAAAATATGCATGAAAGTTTCAGTTTCTCTAACGATTATGACCACACAAATGACAATCTGCAGTTACTTTCCTTCTGACAATAATGAATTATATTTCTCAGTGAAAGAAACAAAAATAAGAATCAATAATCCCATATTATTGAACTAAATTGAGATTGAGTCCAGAAACTGGGTTTCCCATCTTAATTGAATAAGATAAACTGGTCTTGGTTGAATTTGACCAATACCTGAGGTTAAAATTTCCAGCATTTAGAATGGACTTATCTTGCGAGCCAACTGCAGCATACACTCAGGAACAAGACGGCGTGGTAGAGGTGTTGCAGTATCATGAGCATGACTTGAAGAGGTATCATGTATTTTTGAAACTATATCATCCAGAAGCTCGTCCCTACCACCTCTTAGAGGATCCTGTAAAGGTAAAACATGAGACCACTAAAACAGTAAAAGAAAAGCTTCAGTTCAACTGAAAATATGACAAACTGTAGAATAAACAAGAAAGTAAATTCCTTCCTACACTGATAAGCAAAAAAATGCAAGAGAAAGACACTGAATACTAAAGAAGATGCCAATGGAGTCAAGAAAACAAAACTCACAACTTCTTGTACAACTTTCTTTAAGAGGTCTACTTATAGTTTTATATAATCGAGACTTTCTTTGTTTACCTGAAGAAACAGATCTGTATGAGTTTTATCTTCATACAAAACAAGGTCAGATTGAGCACCAACTTGGTGAAGAGCATCAGCAAATTCTTTGCTGCATACAGCAATGGCATCCAAAGTTAATAATGACCAGAGTAGGTATTAAAATAAACATTAGTGATTTTACCCATTGACTTCTTCAATAATTCACAATGAAAAAGGTGACAGACGAGGAATCAAATTTTGGTTTCTAAAACTACATGATTGCAAGCAATAGCGTGGATACAATATTACAGGTTTGAGGAAATGAGTTTCACAACAACAATTAGATAACATAGATAGGATGTGAGAAAGCTGGCACCATTTAAAACTTGTACTATGAAAGCCACACCAGTAGCAGTAGTTTCAGCGATCAGCTATATAGATTATTATAGTTTAATAGGGACAAAAGAAGATTGATTTCTACATGGAGATTATCATCTGAACCCTCTATTGTTTCCCTTCTCATATGTTCAAGGAAACAACTTTACACTATAGGATCAATATGAAATTGGAAAATGTTAATTGTAGAGTGAAACACATGAGCATACACCTGAAGTTGCCAAAAAAGCAAATTGAAATACAACTGAAATTACCCGCTTCAAGAATAAAATGCCAATTTGATGAGAATGGAACCAAATGATAACCAAATATAAAAGGCATATCCATTGATGGAGATCATTCTGCATATCCAATCCAAATACTCAAACTAGCACATGAGAAATGTAAGAACCTAGCATGATCACTAGCTAAATTTGGCATGACATATCTGAGATATAAGTAGTCATGCAATGCAAATTTGTTTGAGTGTTATCATAATTAGATATTGGTGTCTACATCATCGAGACTGCAGAACCCATTTCGTCATACTAATAGAATACATCATAACTATCCCCAGAAAACACACCTGGCACTTGATGGTATGGAACGATCATTTGTTCCATGGTAAAGGGTTATATGGGGCAATAACGAAACTGCATGCTTAAAACTAGACTCTTTCACGATTACTTCAGGAGAAAAGCGCCGCAAGGATTGCTCTCCCTCCATTATGCTGGAATGACATAAATTTTGTAACATAGAAAATTGTCATTAAAGTCATGCATCATTATCAGAAACAAAATTAAGCATGACAGACATCATAATCTGATTATTGTATGGTTGTACCTGAGAAAAATGCTACGATACAGACCACGCCTATGGAAGTGATCAACCAAATTAAGTATGTTGTACCTGTTGTTGAAAAATTCTGATCTAATAAGCCATTAAAAATAGTAAACAGTTTAATATCACTGACCGCGAAGCAAGCAGTAGAATTAGAGCAGAAAAAGCAAGCTGCTAGGTAGCCTGCATCTAGACTGATGCTAGGTAGCCTGCATCTGGACTGAGGGAATTACTTCATTGTTTTTAGAAAGAGAGAGGAAGTACTTCATTTCTAATCAATAACCATAACAAGAGCAAACAACCCAAATGATTATACGGCTGGTACTGAATTCAAACTGAAAAAACAAGATATATAAAAGACTTGAAAACTGATAAGATACCATTTGTATCAGTAAAAGATAGTGGGCTGATTAAGGGCCCGTTTGATATAAGAATCAGGATGGTAGGAATAAGGGTGAGATATTCTTACGTAAGGAACAAGAGTGATACTCTTGTGATGTGTTTGGTTGATTAACTGCTATTCTAATGATCAAAATTAGATAATGTTTGGTTGAAACAAAAAAATAATAATAAATTTAACATTTTTTATTATATATTCTATTAAATAATATTATGTATTTATTTAATTTAGTAATTATATTAAAAGAAAAAATAATTATCATACTATATTATAATTATTGAGTTAAATGATTTTTAATAATGATAAAAAATATTATTGCTACAATTATTAAGTATATGAATTAACATGTTTCTTACAACCTATAATTAGTCTTTGTTTTATTTTAATAAAATATTAACTAATAAATAATTATGATATTATAGTAATTAACTAATACTTGCAGATACTAGCTAATTAGGTTCATACTTTTATTTTTAATAATATATTATTATTCAATAATTATGATAATATAAAAAATAAATAATACTTAAAATAATATTTATAGTACTATATTTTCTTATATTTACACTTTTATGTAAAATTTAATAAACACTAAATATTTATTAATTATAAATCATTATGGATTTACTAAGATAAAACAATTTTCTTTTAAGAAAGAGAGGAACAATCAAAATATTCTTGCAAATGGCAAGAATATTTTGTTCTTACTGTTGGAACAGAAATGGGCGGTTTCACATGTTACGAGGTGATTTTAGAAATTGGCAAGAACAAATTGTTTTAGAGGTGTTTGGCTGTGAAAGCAAGAACAAGATGATTATTCTCACCTTGTTCTTGTACCAAATAGGCCCTAAGAGATTAGTGGGTAGTTATATCCATGTTCTCCATTATTGATTATATTTTATAGTTGTAAGTAACTCTTCATGTTTCAAATACATGATGGGTTCTAACTTTACTTTCAACCTTTGAGAAGTTTGTTTATCAACCTTGTAACCAGAGTTTGGTCCACTCCACATGGTCTATGAAGATTTGCCCTCTCGAACAGACAAGTTACTGATGTAATTGTTTTAATATTCTTGCACTTTTACTACTAATAATAATTATCTCATTTTTTGTATCATTCATATTTTCAGCCTCTAGCATAAAACCATATAGTTTGTCAATTGGTTTGCGATTAGATGTCTATATCTTTAAGGGAAAAGGTGCTCACCCGCCAGATATACCAAAATATGCTTTGATTTGTGACAAACTCCAAGATGTATTCTCCCCTTCTCCACACTCTTTAATTGCTTGTTCTATAAGAGTGCAAGCAGCAATATGTGCACCAGCTGATTGTCCAATCAGATAGATCCTGTGCATGCAAACACGTGATCGCCTGAAAAGTAAGTTCTTGCCCTTGAAAGGCTTAGAAATCAAACCCTGGGAGAAATGGATTTTAAAAAATGAGAGAACTCTATGGGCATAATGATTAGCCTTCAATGATGGTTATTTCCATGTCTACAAAGTAAGCAACAGCAGTGCTGAGTGTATCCCCTACCGGTTTGGATCACCTCCAAAGCTGTCTACATTCTTGCACACAAATGAGATACCACGAGAGGCATCCTCCACCATATGGCTTATAGTCCCCTGAGGGAAATTTCTGCAGAACAATGAAACTCAGGCACAGCAACAACTAGATGGCAATATTTACATGTGTACGTGAACAGAGATAATCTCTGCTATGACACGACAGAGCCCAAAAACTAACCTATAATCTATGCATGCTACTATAATCCCTCTTTCTGCCAATCGTCGTCCTAAAAGTGCACCCCATGCTTTGTAGCTGCAATGTTGGAAGCACCCAAAATGCAAAAGAACATAAGTGAAGTTTCAAGAGAAATTAACTCATAAATATCTGCCAAGCATCATGAACATGATCCACTCACCCAATTATCCAAGCTCCACCGGTGACAAATGCCACAACTGGTGTTAAACCATTGGTATATGCAGGTAAATACAGATCCAACCTATATAGTTATTCTTATCAACATCAGCTTCTCCTAAAAGGAATATGTAAAAGTCATACTGACACAAATACTGAGCTGAAATGGAACTAGATTATAACCAACAAGCCCTACCGATTTCGAGGCTGTTCTCCATACACAATGCTTCTTCGGACCGTGCTCGAAAAGAAATAGTAATAACCAACTGTGCTTAAAGATAGAATATTCAGTTCACTACAAATCATCAGACACACAGGACTTTTCCAATAGAAAAATAAATAAACAACATAGTAACATATGTATGGACATCAAATAAAACAGATATGAATCTGGAAATTCAACCTAGAGACATGTCACAAAGTTACAATGAATGAACAGAACAAAAAGAGAGGCGATATGAGATGATCAATACAACCCCATCACCTTGAAGGAAACCCGGGAGGAGCAGAAGCGTATAGCAAGCAAGGGCAAGAAACTTGATGATCCACCGGTAGCCTATCCTGAATTGAAACGGGAAAAATACCACGAAGATGTCAAAGAAATCAAATCTTTAACCGGAGGGGAAGTCGAATCGCAGCAGTACCCGAGGTAACGAAGGAGGGTGAGGGCGAGGCGAGTGACGAGGTAAGTCTCGGCGGCGGCGTGGCTGACGTCCCGTCGGAAGGACGTCCGCCGGCGTTGGGTAGAGTATATGGAAGGATCGCTGGCAACCCTCCTCCTACTCCCGCTGCGGCCGGCGCCAGGAGACCTGCGGAGGAGCGGCCTGTCGGGGCTGGCGCCGCTGCTTACCATCGCCACATCGGGCGCCGACGAAGTGGAGAAGGAGGAGGTCCTCTCCTCCTCATCCTCCTCCCCCGCGTCCGTCCTCGCCGGCGAGATCGTAAGGGAAGTAAACTCCGACGACAGCATCGTCGGCGCCGGGAGAAGGGAGACTTCTTCCTGAGATCGTCGTGGGTGGCGGAAGCGGAGGGCGGTGGGGCCCGGTCAAATAAATGGTCGACGCGTGGAAGATTTGAGAGCACGGCGTGACGATGGCGCTTCGTGCCGAGCAGTTTGATCCGGTATGGCCACGATCGTGCTCGGGCACGACCTCGGGCTCGTGTCTGGTTCGTTTCGTGTCCGTGCCTCAAAACTTAATTATGATCATGCTCATGTTCAAAAAATGAAAAGGAACATGAAGCTCGATCCATCCACACGAAAAAATATATTTTTTCTTTAAATTTTTTAATAATATCGACCAAAAAAAGAAATAGATATTATACAATATATTAATATAGTAACTATCATTAGGGTTTAATATACCTCGATTATTGGGAGCAGAAGGCCCTAACATCTCAGACTTCTTGTAACTTTCGGATTGGACTTTGCGTTTGAAATATTATTTAATATATATCTTAACTTTTTAATACATGATTAATAGTAAATTTAATAAGTAATATTCTTTTTATCAAGTTTAAAATTTAATATTAATTATACATTAGATTATTAAGATGTGTCAACATCACTACTACAAAGTACTTGATGCTTAGTAAAATATTAAACCCATATTTTTTTATTATTATATAATAATATACTTAATTAGTTATTATCGATATTATTATGTTTGCTATTAAGTATTCTTATAGTTATAAATTATAACTAACTATAAATTATATATTATATTACTTATATATGAATACACATAATATACTTATATGTTATTAAGATATTATTAAAAACTATGTTATAATAATAATAATAATAATAATGATAAATGGTCAATTTGACCTAAAATTGGATTAGATCGTCCTTAAGAGTTACTAACATGACACAATAATTTTGAAACACTATCATAATTCAGTACAAGTCGATTAACATGAGGATATATTTTTAATATGTTGGCTTAGTTCTCAACTCGTGGATTCATGGCATTTTATCTCTTCAAATGATAATTCTTCTCAATATTTTCGGACATCCATTCAATGCATGATTTTCAATAGCTTTCTTATTTATGATAGACTTCACATCCACCCAATCAAAATCACATAGACAAACTCCTCACTAGCAGTTGCAATTCAGCCATCGAAATAAGGGATCTATTCAGTTTTATTAGTTCCCTTCAATTCGTGGACTAGCCTCTTAGTCCTGATACCGAATAAAAGACTCATGCTAGCTCCATGCGGGAAGAAGATTTTCAGTTTAATATATGTGCTTTTAATTTGTAATTCATCTTTCTTTTTTTAGACTCACGATCATCTCTCGATAAAAGATATTTTGTATACTAATATTATAATAATATATAATCATAAATTAATTATTACTCATTATATTAAATGACATAACAAAATAAAAAAAATTAAACATGATAAAAAAGAAAGAAGAAAATTTAGGGAGCATTCATTATCCATTGAAAGAGAGATTTCATATATAAATATAAAAGAAACCAAGAAGTTGATATTCTTGTTCCTCTTATTCTTTCATATGCCACAAAACCAAATGATCCAATTAGTGTGTAGGACGACATATTTAGCGGATGTGGGCATGTGCATAACAATCATTATCTTATTTTAAGATCAATCGTCCTTATGTTTATCTCTGCTATACGTTCTCTTTTTCATCTTTGGCACAAAAGCAGCTCCTAAGTGTACACGTAACGTAAGCATATATGTTTCATGACTTGAATATTAATGTACGCACATGCCTAGTGTGTAAAAGATATATTTGATAGCTTGAATATTAATGTACGCATATGTCTCCTATTCCCTATCATTTTTTTATGTAATTTCACATTTTTATATTATTTTACTTTGTTTTACTAGTTAACTAATAGTTTTATAAATTTTATGTAATGTATGCACCTCTCGAAATGCTTTGTCACGTTACTCTTCATCAAATTTGTGATATATTGTAGGAAATATGTTGTCTTGACACTCCGATATAGCAATTTTTTAATGACAATTACTTACGTCATTTTTTTTATTTTAGTTATTTATAATAGCGCCATCAACGTCCCGTATTGTTACTAATTTACTTTAAGACGTTCTCCGTGTCGACGGAGATATTTTAAAGCTAAAGTTATTTTAAAAACTTGTGTCATTTCGAAAAGTGTCTGCTTGAACGCCCGCACAAAACACTCAGTAACCGTCATAATGAAGTATTTTTTTGCTCAAACTCTAAAAAAATCGTGACTTATTTATGCGTCTCGCTCAAGTAGACGCCGCACTTGATCATGTCCTAGTATTGCAGCATATGAAAGAATTGGATTAAGGTTATATTTATCATTTTCAAGTTTTGAGAACGATATTCTGCAATCAGCTCCTATATTTTCTGTATTGAAAGTATTTTCTACAATATATGTAAAACGTTTAAACTTATGTAATGCTAAGTGCAATAAGTCAGCATCATTTGAAAAAAAAAATCAACATGTACATATGATACTTCTTGAATTTTCATGCATACAAATTACTAATATCGTATTCGCTCGTCTTATTGTATATTTTGGTATTATGACTTAAGTATAGAATTTAAAGGTTAAACGATAGCTCGGCAACTTAACGGTTTATTAGGTTATCATGACTCATGTACGGGAAAAAAATAGAGCGTATTTAATAATGTTGTTAAGTAAACTTTTTAGTGACGATTTAAATCGACATATTCGATTTTTACAACTTTCAATCAAATTTGAAAATTCAAATTTTCTTTTAAAATTTTGAACTCAAATTATCATAATTGAATCTAACAATTTGAATCATCGCTAAAAATAATCTAACAATTTGAATCATCACTGAATAGCCCATAAGACTTTTAATCATGGAAAGGATGATATACAAGCGTTACTTCTGTTCTTTTTTAAATCTAGCGATACATTGTCAAATAAAGGGTTAATTACAAATTAATAATAAAGCATTTGAACTAATTGACGCTAAAAACGATCAAACTGATCATAAAACGATAATTAACATTCGGCATTGTAAATATACTTTTGCTATAAGCTAATAACTAATTGATTACTTTTGTTATATCGTTTTATTTAAAACAAACACAAATATCATTTTATCATAAAAACTAATCGAATACGTTATACAAGAAAATTTAATTTGGTCAATTAAGAATCCAAATTTTCAGTTAATTAAAACTCAAATAATTCAATTAGCCTTGAGAAAAAATGAGTATAATATAAAAAGATAAAAAGTAAGATGGCAAAATAAGAAAAGAGCAGTAACCTCTAAACTCTATTTGCTCAAACTCTGTCCTCCAGTTTTAGAAAATAATAGTGACATTCTATAAAGTACAATCGCTATACTGTGAACAAACAATTTTCACAGTGATTAAGATCAGAATCATCACAGTATATTGATCAATGTATTAATCCAAGGTTTTCCTCTGATAATTTTGATTGGCGCAGTTCTTATTAACCCTAGCTCTTTTTCCCATTAACAATAATAATTAAAAAATAAACAAAGATCAAGTTGTCCCCTCAAAAGAAAGAGAATGTGCAACAAAAATAAGTTTTACATGGCTTCTGAACCATACAAGGTACTTTGTCACATAATCTGAGCTTAATATGACCCTTTTAAGTATCTCTCCTCAATCATCAAAGCCGACGTAAAAAAGGTTCTTTCAATCACATTTCCTCCAAATACATCCCATTGCATTGTCTCACACTCCATTTTCCTCATGTTTGTTCATGTAGTGATTCTACAGTCAGTTGATAAGCAGATTGGCCACTTCTTTGATTCATGCAGTCATGAGCAGGTGTAAGGAAGTTCATCCTCAAAACAAAAAAGGAAAAACTGCAAGAAGAGGTTGGCCAATATACACGGATTTGTGCACGAAAAATGCCACTTGAGTTGATCAAGTTACAATTTAGCATATGTACTACGAAGACCTCCCAGTTGTTATTTCAAGAGAAGATGTACCTAGGGGGAGAGCCTAGAGGCCGCCAGTAACTGTCATATGGCCTTGTGACTCAAGTCAGAAGTTCCAGCAATAGTCCGCATCTCCATGATGACGATGCAGAAAAGCCGCCAGAGAGGAAAGTTATCTTAGCCTATATGATGAAGAAAATCGTTCTGATTAATATCATAAACTGGGTGATGTGCTTCAACACAGTGAAGATTGATGCCCAAAGAACAGTAGTATCCAGCGAAAATAATGTGGCTACACGAGGAGGTCAAAATTTCTGAACAGAATGAACCTCACAATAACAACCTTACCACATAAATTGCTGCATTGTATACTAAGACCTAGAAAGAAATCTGTGAAATTGTTGTACTCTTCCAGAGTACTCTACTGCTTGGTCTGCACTTGAGTGTCTCCTTTTTTTTCTCGGTCTGCAAAAGAAATCTTCTGTATCTAGCACATATGATACCTGATAGAACACACATTTTAGCAATCATCAGATTACCAGTGTTTCACAGTAGCAATACCAGCAACAAGACGGAAGCTTTACTTAAAAGTAGGTACCTTTGAAGAATTGCAAGAGATCTTGCACTCCAAGCCATTGATGACTCGAATGCCATCGGTGGCTTTGCAAACATCCAAGTCACCATCAGACTTATACTTGCGCTTATTCCTGCACAAACATTTCCAGTCAATATATAGAAATCTACACAAAAGTAACTCATCTGTAAATACCTTTCAAGGAAGACATCATGGTTTCCTTTCTTCTTTGAATTACTGGACAAGAAATCATTATACAGATATGCTGAAAAGTTGGGATCCACAGTAACTGCAGTGACTTCAGTCTTTTCATGTCCATATCCCATGAGCTGAATAGATAGTTTGGTTAATTTTGAGGGCTGCAGAAACTGGAAAAAAAAAACATGTCAGCACAGAATGGAACTAGTTGGCTTTCAAAACCTTATCTCTTATATCTCAAATGTCTAAGTAGTCAATCAGTGGAAATTTTGATAGGAGTCTACCACACATCCACATACATTCTATGCCACTACTAGACTAACAGTTACAAAATAATGCAGTTAAAGGAGGAGAGTTGTAACCACTACTCACATCTATTTTCTAGCTATTTACTTATTTGTTGTCAGTGATAATGGGGAAGATATAAAAAATATCCTCTTTGTATTAATTTCAGAGGATTTGAATGTATATTTCTATGTCATGGGAGGGTGGTCCGGCAGACAGTCTTTTGTAGCCATTTCTTAATCTATTTCATCTTCAGTTTCCTTCTCAAAATTACATCCTAGTTTTGTGTCTGACAAGTAAAAGATGCTGAAATGCGACAGAAATGTTTAATAACAAACATCTATTGCCTCAACCATTATTGTAGAATGCAGGAATAATAGATAACAAAGTATGAAGTACAAATTTAATTTCTTAGAATGAAAGAAAATAGAACTTACACATTCAAATCTATATACTCTTTCATCGTGAAGAAGTACACGAACATTTTCATGATAAACTAGATCAAAGAACCTTCCTGATCGTCTCAATTTTTCATATAAATAGAGCTGCATAAGCTTATTGTCCGTCTCATCAGAAGCTATAGCTTGAAGCTGAGGATAATGCAAATAAGTTTATATAGATATCAAAATTCAGTGAAGCAATAATCAATTAATATAACTGGCATACCTGCTTAACAACTTTATAAATTAGCTTGTCCAGTGTAAAAAGGACATAAGATTGTGTTCCAATGATCATACGACAATCATCTTCAAATTTAGTATTGTCAGCAGAACCATCAAGCAAGCTATACAAAGCACTCATAAATCTGCAATTTCACATTGGAAATTTCAGCAATAGCAAAGAAAAGTTAAAATTGAACAGAGACGTGTCTAACATATAGTACTTGGCATATAGATCAGGAGGGCTTGTATCTTTTGAAGCTTTCCATTTTCTTTCAGCAGCCAAGGCATTCGTCTTTGCAGAGAGTATTCTTTCATATAAGATCTGCAATGTGGCATATAATTGTCAATATGAACAAGTTAAAACGATTACAAACTGATGCAGACACACATCACACATGGCAAAAAGAGCATGTACCCGATGAAGCCGTAATATAAAATAAAAAGAATCATTTCCATAAAACACCCTTGATGATTTGATGTCCTCATCATGCAATGTCGCGGGCACATATTTTGCAAGAGGTTTGACTGTCTGGAGAAAATGTTCTGAAAATGGCAACGATGTAATTTCGCCCTCAGCATCAACCATTTCTTCAGCTTCCCCTTCACTTTCAGCCTTTGCATCAGGATCATCATGTTCAGCATCCTCCTCGTCCTCATTATCTTCACGAGAACATTCATCTCCATCACCAGAATCACTACCTGAAACATCTTCACCAGCCTCTGATGCATTTTCACTGTCCTCTGTGGACCGGTGAGCGCTTTCCTCGCCCTCATCATCAGCATCATTTTCGCCTGCAGCCTCATCACAACCAATCTCCATTTCTTCAGGTCCGACTTGGTATGGCCTGCTAGTGGACTCATCCTTTCCTTTAGCACCCATATCTACATCAGTGTCTTGAAATGCCACAAAATTATCTTCCTCAAAATCTCCATTAGGTGACAGTTCACCTTCTTCTCTTTCAACCTTAAGGTTATTAAGGGAAGCAGAACCTTCATTAGGTCCATTTGCGTTGTTACTCTCAGTTGCACAACCAGCATCAGCTGAGACAACTGGTTTCCCAGAATCCCCACCCTATGAAAATTGGATAAATTAGGTACCAACATTATAGTGGATGCCATCACCAAGATATTTCAAAGACGATTGAAAGATAACAGTGAATGAAAACTTATGTACCTCTGGGGTTGGCATAATTTCAATATTAGCTCCATCAAGTAATGCCTCAGTTCCAGGATGACAAACATTTATGCCGCTGTCTCCTTTGGAAAAATAAGTGAAGAAAGTGTTACTTCAAATTCAGAAAAAAGAAAGAGCAAATAAAAATGTACTTTACAATAACCTGATGTAATTTCGATGTTGTTTCTGCTGTGTTCAGCTCTACCAGCAACAGAAATGTTATCAGCCAATCGTTCTGCAGACGCAGTTTGCACGGTTATTCCTGACGTTTCATCAGCCATATGGGCATTATGTTGGGTTCTCCCTTGTAGTGTAATAATAGAAATATTATCACCACGACGAGAAGTTCGATCTACTTCACGGAAACCATTTTCAGCAACTGTTATTTCATCATTTGCCAATCTAGTCCTGCATAAAACAGTTAGCTCAGGATGTAGATTGTCATCGCCATTAATTTGCTTCACAACACCTGCTCCAGGACTACCAATGCCTCCACGCAAAGCTGCCCTACTTGTTTTGGCTGCACGAGTCTTGGGTTTTACAATATCCTGTGTAACCTCTGAACCGTGGCGTCGAGATTGAACACCCAACATGGGTTCCAAAAAAGTTGTCCATACCCTCATGACTTTCTCCAACTGATCTGAAGATGAGCAAATTTCTCCACACGAATACTTTATGACCTTATACAGGTCTTCATGGATATCTGAATCTGCATAATCAAACTCCATATGGGGAACTAAAGGGCGCCTATTTCCAGCAGCGATAGCAAGAAGCAAATCATCCTCCTTCCTCTTCTTCTCATAGATTTCTTTAATTTCAGACAACAAAGCTGTTCAGAAAAAATTCTAACACATTACACAGAGATTACCCAGCATAGTACACAAAGGCAAATGAACTTGAATAGAAAGCTCAACATTCTTCAACTATTGAAGTCTAAATAAAACCAGATGTCACTATTTTACTTCTACCATCATAAAACAAATTCGACAATGGAATAAGTTTCATACCTTTTGTGCTCAGGCTCTTAGTATCCTGTTGCTTAAAATAAAAACTACGATGGTCAAGTGATTTGTGATAATTCTTTTCAGAAATTTCTGCCCAAATGTTATTAAAATCTGCAAGGCACCTAGACCATTCCTCTTGCTTTTGCTTCAGGCGCATCAAAATAACTGGCAATGAAACACTAGCATTTTTGCGAAGCACGTCCATTACATCAAGACCATGATCACCATACAGTCTCTCAATGCATCTTAAATTCAAGGCTATAGAAGGAGGGAAGACAGCAAAGAAAGAGAAAAATAAATAGAGTTAAATAATTTGAAAATTGAACATTAATCAACTAGGTAAGTATGTTTAAATCCTAACATCAAATGCATACTGACAAGTAAAGTGGTCCTCAATGTGTATTGGATTCTCAGGTTTCACCGGATCTTGCATCATTTCTATCAGTTCTTCCACACGCTTGATTGTCACATTTACGGACTCCAACAACATATCCAGCTCAAATCTGTCATAAAAGCAATATCAAGCCAAAGTTAGAGTCCAAAAAAAATGAAGGTACAAAATGCATATTGACAAGGAATGAAGTGATCATCAAATTACTAAAATAGTACATGATGATTAAACAGAAGAACAATTATGTATGGATGAGGATATAGGTGATTATTTAAGACCTAGGATGTATTATCCTTTAATGATATCTAGAGAAAGAGTAACATATTGTGTTAGAGAAAACTAAGCACCTATCATCTTCGCATCTAAATAGGCTTTCTTCATATTGGTTCTTGCGCATATGCTTGAAGGAATAATCCTCGCTTCCCGAAGTTACCGATACCCATACATCATTTAGAACAGATGCACCGAGTTCAGTCTTATGGCTTGCAGGAGGAATAGGATACTGTAAAGTAAAAGTTAGAACTGCAAGCACGATTACACGGAGAATGAATGGATAGAAGTGCACAATGCAAAGCTGGAAAAGTTACTACATTTTTAGGCAGAAGGCGGTAGCTAGGTGTGCAGCGCTGTGAATTTGAGAGATCAAGCTCTGAGATAGGTTTGCACAAATTGTATTTTTCTTTGTTTGAGAATACAGGAGCCTTGTGTGAGGCCCCATCTTTATCATGTCTATCCCTTTCTTGTTCTTTCTCCTTCTCGTCCCTTTCACGTTCTTTTACTCTATCTCTATCCTCAAGCTTGACAGGCCTAATTATGTGTCCTTCCTTTGACAATGGTTCTGTCAGTAAACATTACAGAATGAGAAAAAAAAAACATAATTATCTGAAGCTATTGCAGATTTTGAGAAGGCAGATTTGTCTAAACGGAAATAAGCCATTGCTTCTATTTAGAGAGAGATGCAGACATACTTTTATTAATTACGCCTGCGAGGAATCCATCTGCAGAAAATAATCATTTAGAATCATCTTGATCGGAATTCCAACTCACATCACACGGCTTAAAGCAGGATCATGGACCAAAAAAAAAAAGAACTGCATAGTCCTACCTATATTCTCGCAGTGGGTCAAGAACTCATCAAAACCCTCCAGAAGATCTGGATATTTTCCAAGGATATCACTTACCTGAGAAAAAAAAGCCACTTAGCTTAATAAGACACAGCAACTACAACCGATTTATAATACGAGACATTTGCTACAATATGATTAATTGAGAGTGAAGCTCTATGAATTGGCTAATATCTCAAAGAAGTTAAGAAGAATTTTGAGTCCCCACTAGTCTGAAAAAGTTGATAATGTTATAAGTCTGGCAGAGGTAAGAACCTAGATGAAGATAAAACATTGTCATAATTTTTTACTTATTTATCAAGGAAAGATCCCTCAAGCTCATGTATTTCCTGATTTAATGCAATTACAGGAAACATATTTTTTTCATTTTTATTTAAATATTCTTTTCTTTTTTACAGGGGACAGGAAAAAGAAATTTGGCAAATCGGACTTTCTAATTCAGTCTATGTAAACTAAAAGGCTATGAAATTGGATTGTATCTGGAACAAATGGTATTATGAACATGATACATATTGGCAGAATGGAGCAGCAATGACAATAGTCATGTAGTAAATATAATAAGGAATGCTTGGAAACTCCACGGAATCAATAATAGGATTAAATAAAATAATTCTGCCATGATCTGAAAGATGAAACGTAGCAAAATACTCCAAGAACATTCAACTGTAATTCAATGTATTTATTTTTTAATCAACTACAATTATTGTGAGCATTTCAGAAACCATAATAATGTAGATAATAATCCTCATGAATGTGAAGTACAAAAATCTAAAAACTGCAAAATTCAAAGCAATAATCTTAGGTTGATAGCAGCTTGATTTACATGATAATACCCTCATAGACATCCATTAATGAGAGAGGTTGGGATGCCATACATGCATAAGAAAATGACAGATTTTTAAGGGGATATTTCTTAGGGACTTTATATAATGAATAGCTAAATCTTGGGAAGTATAAAGCAAACACAAGAAAATAGAAAGAGAGAACAAACTCCTTCATTCAGAATTCAGAAATGTATTGAAGTTAAAGAATACAGGACAGTGAACTGATATAACCACCTTAAAGTAGAAACTTAATGATCAAAAGTTACCAGATTCTTCAACTCCATCCTGGTGATAATTTCCTGGCTGTATATGTTAAGACATTTGAGAAATTCTTGATACATGTCATGTTGTAACCTCTCCTTAATTTTCTCACAGAAGTTAAACTCTTCAGTATACGCACCTGCCACATGCAACTGAACAATGAGAAATGAAAGAGAACATTATGTGCATATTAGACCACTAGTTAACAGGTCATCTCTATTTTTTTTTCTAGAGAGAACAGGCCATCTCTATCGACAGTTGTACACGATTAAAATATTGAATGATGTCAAAAGAGTTGTCGCATGAAACAATTTTTATGTATCTGCATGAACATTTGTACGTGACATGGCAGAACATTGGTGTAGAATATCTTCATTGGATGTGAGGAAGAGAATTTCTTCTGATTATCCCATATGGATAAGTACTTGCTACCCTTAAGGAGATTAGTAAATCAAGTTAACATAAACCTTTTAGGCATACTACAAAAAAGTTGCAACTGCTCATGCTGCAAGGAAAAATCACAAACGAACAGCAAAACACTTACTCTTCGAAGCATTCTTATCATCAAATGATTTTTTTTTTGGAAAAGTCTTATCATCAAATGATGAAGCTGAAATAGTATGTATATCAATATTTTCTGCAAGGAAAAATCATGAATGACCAGCAAAACACTTACTCTTCAAAGCATTCTTATCATCAAATGATGCAGATGAAATAGTACGTATGTCAATATTTTCTGCACCCTCTCCTCCTTGTTGCAAAGGCTCGGTAATAGAGTCATCACGCCTTCTAGTTTTACGTCTACGTTGCAAACTGTCTATATCTCTGCTTTCATGCTCCAGGTCCCTTTCATCTCGCCCACGGTCTCTCCTGTCCCTGTCTTCCTTCCTCTCATTTTCTTTTTCGACACGTCTTTTCAGCCTATCATGCTCTGCATCAGGCCGATCAACGCTATCACGCTCACCATGAATCGTATATGGTCTCTCCCTCTATAAGTAAAGACATGTGTGATTTAGCTCGAGGCAGGTAAATCAAGTTGCATATCAGAATAACATAGTATTATTAAGAAGTGCATACTTGCTAACATGAACCTCTCATGGTCGACTTATTTGTGAGGATTAAAAATAAGTAGGAAATGCATCTTCCTCGACTAGACTAGAAATGAGAATTTGACTATCCACATTCAATAGCCAATTCTCAGTGGAAGGCACATTCTATATAACAGTATCATTGCCAAGTAGTGATGAGTCTATTTATGAGATAAACATGAGAATGTAACATCAACAGATCACTAGTCGTTATCTAGCTATCCTTTTTACCCCTAAAAAAGTTGAAATATCAAAGATCCTGACAATCATATGCACCTTATCACCGTGAGCATGCCTCACTGGAGGTGTAGAACTCTTGTCATCCCTGTGTATGAAACCTTGACCAGCAGAAGGGTGATGCGCCATCGGTGCAGAAGTATCAGGCAAAAAGTGTGTAAACTCCTCCAGCAGATCATGATGATTCTGAAAGAGAACTGCCACCTAGAAAGATACAGACAAGTACTTAAGATCATGGACAAATAAAAGATATATAAACCTCAGTATCACTGAAAGAAAAATACCTCTTGGTAGACCTCCTGGATAGATTTGTGCTCCCTGCGGTACATATTCAGAATATCTAGAAACGACTTATAAACATGCTCCTCATTTGAGAAACGATTCTGCACATGGGTACATGCATCAAGATGGCTGTGAAAAATGTGGTGGCATACAAATACGAATCAAGACCTTGTTGCTGAAACTTTCTATGGTACCTTTATTTTGTTAACGAAATTGATTGCCTCATCAAATTCCACAGGTTTCTTATCCTCTGGCAGTTTAATCTCATAGCCCTTTGGCAAGAAGGTGTTGAAGCCCAAAATGAGATCTCGGTGCCCCTTAAATAATTCCTTCACCCTCATAATAACACCACCAGTGTCGATCCTGGGGAAAAACATAAAGGAATTAACAGATACTATATTGCAGAATTGATGCAAAGAAAGCCATTCAAGAATAAAAGAAGATGCATATCAACCTCTGGCTCTTGAAATCTTTCATGACCTCAAGGAATTCATCATATTTCTCCCTTTTGTCATGAAATATATCCTTCACTGCCTTCAAATAGGCTAACGCGTCATTCGTAGTAAGCCTGGTAGTAGTACTAGCAGCTGCCGCCGCCGGCACCATATTTGTTTGGTTGGGCCTTCACAAAATCCACAAATTTCCTTAAATTCACAACGGATCAGGGGCAACATAAAAACCAATTAAGCACGAAAGTCACGGAATAAATAGTGGCTTCGACCAGAATCTAATTTGTCTTCCGGCAGAAAAAAAAAAACATCGGAACAAGTACATATTCCTAACAGGAGTGGAACTTGGCGGAAATAATCTAAACGAACGACAGTCTATTTTAACCATCGTAAAAATCTCACCTTTAGATAAACATCGCTAGGAGGAAAAAATCGCGTGCAAGTCAAAAAAGAAAAGGATTGATTTTTTTTTCACATATCAATTACTTCTGGACGAACAAAAGGGGCCAAAACTTAATTCTTGTGTACAATCGAACAAAGAAAAAAAAAACAGAGTATTATTCGCATTTAGGAGGACAAAAACAGCCCTCGCGCCGACAAGACCGCGCAAGCAAAACAACCAAAAAAATGTTTATCTTGTAAAAGAAACAAGAACGAAAACGACGACGATTACGGCGGAGGAGAACGAAAGAATAAAACACTCACGGATCGGCTCGGGAACCGTTGAGCCGCTTGAGCTGAGAACTCATCGACGTCTCGTGCACCGCCCTATTCATCTACCCACAACAACAACCCCGCGAGCAGCTACGAGTTCGACTCTGCGCCCCCTTCCCGTCAGAAAACACCGTGGATTGATCGAAGAGTCCGAACTCGGGCCTCGATCTCCGCCGCCTCTCCACCTCCTCCGGCGGCGCGACCACCGACGCAACGGATCTGAAAGCGCGAATTGACCACCAGATCGAGGTCGAGGCGACCTCCGGGAATCAAGCGCCAAGACGAGGAAGGCGAGGAAGAGAGCAGCGCGCGAGAGCAAGGCGACGACGGGGAGGAAGGGAATCGCCTCTGCTCTCTTTTCTATCTCTAAACGGCGAAGAGAACAGAGAAGGAAGCGAGCGGGGGATCAATTAAAAAGACGCGGAGGTGACAGCTCCCTTATATGCACCATCTAAATTATCCGAAACCGGCTCCGGTTCGGCATCTCGCCGTTTTCAACCGTTCGATCTGCGATGGACGGATGTTAATCAGGATAGGGGCAAACGGTTGGCTGGCTGGAAGAAATAAGAACCGTTCGATTGAATGAGGGGGTACAATTTTGACGGTTCGGATTCGATTTACAGGCTGTATGGTTTTTTTTTCCTTTGAACTGCGTATGGTGAAAGAGGAGGTGAGGTCACCGCACTAAGCGCAGTTGTTGTGGTGGTGGTCTTATTGCTTCTTTAGTGGTTCACCTGACTTGGTATTTTAGGTTCATGAATCTATGAGCTCAAGCAGATGTGATTAGGGTTTTGTGAATAATTAGGAGATTGTATTTTTTTTTGTGCATGATATAATCCTTATGTTGAATATGATACACTGTAATTCCATCTATTTCATGAATTTTGGAAAAAGTTCAATTTTTTTAAGGATAATGGGGACGCAACCCCAATAGGTAAGTTTATCTTACGTATAAATAAGAATAAATATATCATTAATGAAAATTTAATAAATGCAAGTACCTCGGAAGATGTTGTACGGCACTGCGTCTATCTTGGGCTGCACCATTTGAGAATTTTGATTTTTTTATCTCATATAATTAAAATTCAAAAAATTATTTCACGCATATAAGTCTTCTCTTTATAACGGGTTAATGTTTGTTTAAAATAATGTCTACTTAGACATATAATCCACCTAATACTACTAATAATTTTATCTAAAAATTGGAGACAACTTTAATTGCTACAACAACACTCGTTCTAACTATAAATACTAGTAATTTTAGTTTGTTATGATGATTTATAAAACATGAGTCGTTAGATGGCATGAAATTAGTACTATTTGGACAATCAAAATTCGTTTTTATCAGGTTGTATGATTTTGTTTCCCTTCGAAGGATTGTTTATGGAGAGCTTGGAGAGAGGGGAGTCACTTCAACTAGAATTACTAATAACTTTAGTTCATTATGGCTTGTGGAATATAATTCATTACATGGAATTAGAGAGGTGCACTTTGTACGATCAAAAATCGATTTATCAAGTTGTATAGTTTTTTCACTCGACTTGGATTTTTAAGTTTATGCACCAATGAGCTCAAGCATATGTAATTAGGTTTTTGTGAATAACTAGTTGATTATCTTTTTTTATTTTTTGCATAATGTAATCTTGTTGTGTTGAATATAAGATGTTGTAATTTATTTCCTTTCATGAAATTTGAGAAAGTCTATATTTTTTTTAGATAAAGGAATATGCAACCTCAATAGGTAAGCTTATCTTGTGTATAAGTAAGAATAAATATGGTATTAATTGTAATTTAAAAATGCAAGTACATGAAATATTGTGTGAGAATTTATCTAGTTTGGGTTACATTATCCAGTACTGCACCCAACCATATATTTAAGGTAGTAAAAATAAATGCAACCCTTATTTTCAAGATATTTGAACACTCACATATAGTGTAGACTTGTGAGTATAAGTCCACGCTAATAAACTTGTATAATAATGTGAAAATAAATTTTGGACTTGTATAATAGACTTGTGAGTATAAGTCCACGCTAATAGACTTGTATAACCATATATCCCTTTGATCGAATACTATCAATTTTGGACTCGTGTTTTCTCTCTCTTCCACATTATAAAAAATGATAAGCCATACATTTTTAATAAAAAAACTCAAAAAAAAAATTTAAGAAGAGTAGAGCTCCTTCTGGAGGGGTTGATGCCCCTGATGTCACACCCTCCTTTCTCCGTCTAGAGGAGATGGGTCATGGGATTAACTATAACTATCTTGGGTTGAACCATGTGAAAAGTTTGATTTTTCTATCTTAAAAAACTATTTCACGCACATTAATGATATTTTTATAAGCGTTGATGTTTGTATAAATCATTTTTGGACTTATATGTATAAGCCACCTAAAATTACGAGTCATTTTTGTTTAAAAATCTTGATAGAACTTTAATTTTTATGATATAATCATTCGATACAACCAAAATTACTAGTAATTTTAGTGATTTATAGATATGAGTCATCAAATGAAAGAAAAGCGGTACTATTTGAATTGTTTGAATTTCGCTTTACCAAGTTGTATAATTTTATTTCCCTTCATTACAGAGGGAGGGGGATTGCTACAAGTAGAATTGCTAATAATGTTAGTTTATTTATTATGATGACTCATGAAATATAACCTACTGGATGGAAAGATAGGGGAATGATTTGAATTGTCAGAATTTAGTTTACCAAGTTGTATAATTTTTTTTCCCTCTAAATTGTTTATGAAGAGAGGAGCAATAATTATTTTGGTGGTGGTTTTTTTGCTTCTTTCGTGGCTCATGCAATTGGATCTTTAGGTTCATGCACCCATGAGCTCAAGCATATGAGATTAGGTTTATGTGAATAACTAGTATATTATATTTATTTTCTTTTTTTCATGTTATATTTGATATGTGATATTATAATTCCTTTTGTTTCACATTTAAAAATGTTAGAAATTATTTTTTTAGGATAAGCGAATAGGTAAGATTATCTTGCTTATAAATATAAATATGCTATTGATGATAATTTAATAAATGCAAGTAACTCATGAAATAAATATATTATTAATGATGATTTAATAAATGTAAGTACCTCGTGAGATGCTTACACTAGATTGCATCTAGTTTGGGTTGTCCCTAATAAATTGTCTTTGGACCTAACCAAACTATTATAGAAATTTGATAAAATTTGATCTTCCAACTATAGTAGTTATGTCTGAGCTACAATTCATTTTTTTTCTTCTAGAACATCTCTCAATTTTGGTTTTTTTACCTTGACATCCCCCTGACGTCTTTGTGATCCACTACTATTAATTTTCGTTAACTCAAACATTGTCTTAACCAATGTTATCAGAATTGGACCGGAGATCGGACCGGGCGATCAACTAGGTCACGATTGGATCGGTTGAATTGAGTTCAACTGGGTTGAATCGAAATTTATTAAAATAATATTATTTATAATAATTTAAGATATATAGCATAATTAATATTATATAAAATATATAACAATAACTAACTAATAATTAAATATAATTTAAAATATTATTTATTGTATTTTAAAATATGTTATTATTTAAAATAATGATAATTAATGAATTATTATTATTATCTTTTATATGATAGTAATAATGTCATATTAACTTATTTTATTTTGACTCACTCTTAATTTGATTATTTTATTTTATTTATTTTCAATTTTCACCTTCTTTCTCTATGTTTTTACTAATTCATCTATATTTTATCATTTCAGTTTGCCAAACATTATTTTTCAAATCTCTTCTATTTCTTTCAATTATTTTTTACCTTGATTTGAGTTGAATCATTTTCCTAAAAAAATATTTATTATATTAAAAAATAATGCTTATAAAAATGCATGAAACTGATATATTATTTATAT
>LTAE01000144.1:40944-65341 GCA_001647135.1 Pontederia paniculata | reverse complement strand
TATATATATATATATTAAAAAGATCCTCGAGAAGGGGGTGTTGTTCCTCGCCGCCTTCTCCAAGGTAGGTGGAAGGAAGCCGCTCTGCCCTCAGTCTAGGGAGGGTGCGACTCACCACGTTCGTGACATTGCGAGGGTGAGGATATTATTATTATTATTATTATTATTATTATTATTATTATTATTATTATTATTATTATTATTATTATTATTATTATTATTATTATTATATACAGATGATATCTTATTTATTATTTTTTTATTACATGAAAGAGAGATAAACACGTTGAATAAGCATTTAGTCCTAGCCGCTCACGAGGACCGTGAAAGTTATAACAACAAAGTTGGAGATGTTTTATGCAAAAAAAAATGAGAGAACTCAAATATAACTATTATAAAGGGAGATTATTAATTAAACTTATCTTTTTCTAGGTCATGCAATTAAGCACCATAAAACTATCTTACATAAATAACACATGTGACATATGTCTTCCTTTTTTACAAACAATTAACTTTGGTTTATATCAGTTCTAGTCTTAAGCATATAAGTCATCTAAAAATCACTAGTATTTATTGTTCATTATGGTGTAAGCCAACATATATTTATATTTCTTTAAACTATGACTTATGACCTCTATCTATTCCTAAACTATAAAAATAATCACTTGGAACAATCAAAGATTTCCATTTCATTTCACCATCAAATTTTCTATTAGTTTTCTTATCATGCTTGAATGCTTTTTATCCTTTAAAAAATGGATAAATCTAAAAAGTATTCAAGTAAAAGAAGTTAAAATATAAAACTATGTATTTTTATTTGTCGTCTTTCTTCTTTAAATGATAACAAAATGAATATAAATTGAATAAGAAATAGAAACTTGACAAAAAAACGAAAGATGTGTGGTTTTATGGATTAGAGGCAAATGATTAGTTATTTAATTTAATAACAAATTCTAAAACAAATCAACAGAAGCAAGCAAATGTTGAAATTCTACTTACCGTTAAATATTAATATGTGTGAGTTGGGACCTGGGAATATTGAAATAAAAAACATTACTATAGTTACTATCAGTGTCAATTACATATTCCATTCATAAATTGGGAAAATGTTATAGTAATTTTTTCTTGAACAAAAAAAAATTTCTAGACATGATAACTTGATTTTAATATTAAATTAGACATTAACAATAATTTTATAAATACAAATATGGAGTATTATTTAAAAAATTGACAATGATTTAGCAAAAATGCTTCGTATATATGCAAAATATTCCTACAAAATTTTTATTTAATAGATGCATTTATCTTTTTTAATATACTTTTAATTCAAAACTTATAAAATGTTCTGCACTAACATATGCGAAGTAAATTTTCTTAGATGAGTAACAATAAAATGTATATTTAATGAAATACAAATGACATATACATTTAAAAAATCCAAATTTAATAGAAATTATTTTGTGTTGCATGATAAAATTTGGGCATGCACCCAGTAACACAAAAATGCTACACATATGGTGCCAGGTATATATAATAGCAAGGGCATTTTTTAAACATCTTTCCTATTATTTTTTTTCTTTGTTTATTTGACCAACTATAAATTTAATATTTTCTATCGCTAACTTGTTGGACTTTGACAATAAGATCGTTTTATCATTTTTTATCATATGTTTCATTGTTTTTTACCATTTGTAAAATATTATTTTACCTTATCATTTAAACCATATTTTTATAATTTATTTAACATATTCTGTTTAAAAAATTAGGATGTTGAGATTTCAAAGGTACTTCCGATATCAGATACAATCCACTAAGAAGCTCGGTATCAAGTTTAGAATAAGAGAGGGAGGAGACTATATGGCTTCCTCCCTCTTTTTTATTTTTTTATTAAAACAATAAGTAAATATATAAGATATAATAGAAAAAGAGCATCACCCCAGTTAGAGCAAACTCAAAGTTGACCCTCCTCTCATGTCGCGTCCTACCAACAACATTGCGTTGGACTCCGCATTTTCCTTTGTCATAGAAGGACTTATAAGTCCTCGATTTTTATTGAAACTTGTAAAATAAACATATAAAAGTTAATATAAATGTATGTTGTATGGAGAATGACATTTCACCATTGATAAAAGTAATTAAGTGCAAGTTTTATTGACGAAAGGATCGTATTGCCATTGAGCAGGGCAAGTTTATCAATTAAAAACTATATATTGTAGTTGAAGAAAATAAGTCACACGATACAAGTTTTTATGTAGAAAATCATTTCATAGTAGAAGGAAAAAAAATATAAGTTTATGTGATGTGGCATAAATCCAATATAATAACTAGAACAATGTTGCCATCTATATGGTTGTTAATATATTACAATATAATAATGTGCAGTTTATTATACTTTCTACAGCATGATGTGAGACATATTTATAGCCTTTAAAATGTTCGTCCCTATAATAGAATTAAAGATTGGACGACTTTAATTTCGGCAAGATAATTACAAGATATACTTGTTCTGACTTGAAGGACCTAATCTCATGAGATAGTTGTGTAAAGATATGTTAGTCACATCTTGCAGGTGATCATTTGAGTAAGTGAATCGACTGAAGTTAACCATCATAAGTACACAACACTAAGTCATCACATGTGCAAAAACAATTATCATAATAATATGTAATCATTTGATCATAAGTGTTGAGATAACTATATACATAAATTTGATGTTTTTAATATTAATCATAGAGATCTTTATTTGGTCGAATCAAATGTTTTACATTGGAATATAACAAAGATGTATAAATTACATTTAACATTTATGATGAAATTTCATTATATCATAATAATGAACTTAAGTATGTGGTCACAATATGAAAATGTGATTCTCATACTTAAATAATAAGTTAATTATCTTATATACGATATGAAAATAATTAAACCATAGTTGAAAATTTGTGACGTATTAAAGTCTATTTATCAATTCATATAATCATTTGGTACATAATGCTTTATCAAGAGCCACTCTTGTTTACAAATAATTATCATGACTATAGTAATGTGAATCTAACGGGTCACACACAAATGACTCCATTATGCCACTGTGAGTAGAATAAGTAAGCTAACATAGATACCAAATAACATAAGACGAGAGAAGGAAATTAAAATAATTTGTTTCATGATTGTGATATAAAAGAGTTCCAAAAATACATGTATGTAGTAGTTTTTTGTTGCTTAATTGGTATTTCATCAATATATATAAGATTTTATCAATTAAAGTCGATATGATATTCAAATCTTAATCATATTCATTGTTGGATAAGATTTGATAGGTTATCTCAACCCCATAAATAAGATATATGAGGGAGCACAAATTTTTAGATTTCTTCATATATTTTTCTTTTATCTCTTTTTTCTTTTTATCCATTTCTCTCTTCCTCTCTTATTCTTTTTCATGGTTCAGTAGATGAGGGCACGCTACATGTTGTCAGCAATAACGTGAATCAACGTTGGAGGAATGCTTTTCTTATTCTTCTCATTGGTACGCACAAGAATAAAAACAATGGTCTTAAATCGAGAACACCCCTATTTCATTCTTGAGTTCAAAATATAATTTTAATAATTGTAATTAATGATGTTCCTAGTAGAACAAGGGAGAAAATCTAATATAATAACTTAATATATTGTTGTTCATGGTCCATATGCATAGATCCTAACGTTGGTACATGTATGGATCATTAAATTTGCAATGAATTAAAATAATAATAAACGCATTGATTAATTTTAATTTTCTGATGTGTTTGTAACTATGAGATTATGTACACATATGATTTTATTTATTATTTAAAATATGAAAATAATTGAATATAATATTTTATTATATTTTGGTTTATTTTTAATATATTCATGTATATATTTCAATTTTAGATGAAAATAAAAGGTATTCGTGAAAAAAAGGAGAGGCTTCAACCTGGTCCAGCCTGCGGCCCAATAAGAAGGCCTACAGCCTGCTGCAAGGTCATAGGGCGGGGCCCTTCTGCATGATACGGGCCGTGGCAATGTAGCAAGGCAACAGGGTGCGGCCTAGCTGAAGGAAACGGGCTGATGGCCCTTTTTGGTCTGGTGGCCCTGTTGCATGTTAGGAGGCAGGCTTTGGGCTTACCAAGCAGCAGGCCTAGCTATTTTTGAAGTCTGCTTAATAATAATTATTAATTTAATTATTTTTGCAGTATTTAAAGTTTTTTTATGGAGTTTAATGCGATATCTATTTTTCTAAAAAAATATTGATAACGTCCAAATTAAATTTCTTGTCCACTGTATTATTATTAATATATTAAATCATAAATAGTTATTTATAATTAATTATCTTTATTTATAGATGGACTTTAAGATAAACTTGTAAGTAGTTAGGATATAATTTTAAATGATTGTTATGCTTATCTTTTTATGATTGTATGAATAATTGATATTGGAATTTCATATTAGATGATGGATAAATAAACTTAGAGGTTGTTTGCAT
Source organism: Pontederia paniculata (assembly GCA_001647135.1). Lineage (NCBI taxonomy): Eukaryota > Viridiplantae > Streptophyta > Magnoliopsida > Commelinales > Pontederiaceae > Pontederia > Pontederia paniculata. The sequence continues at coordinate 60,837 of LTAE01000144.1, read as the reverse complement.
GCCTTTTTTTATTTATTTTTGACAAATTGTATAAGAAGCATGCATGCATGTGCTTCGATAATTAATGTAAATTTATCATTAAAAATATTATTGTATCTTGGCAATTTCAAATAGATGTCTATTTTTGCATCAAAATATATCAGTTTATTGAATTATGTAGGACCAAATACCTCTCGTGAACAATTCACACACTATGAAAATGATAAAAAAAATTCTCATGTATTGTGAGAATGAAAATCTTTTAATTTTCTTCATGTTGTTAAATTGAGTTTTGAAAATAAATAATTTAATCATACATTTATAAGTGATTTTAAATTGAACAAGTCAAGTGAGATGACTATAAATATCAATAAAAGAAATAAAATATTTACAACCAAACAAAGATGGCACACTACATGATCCTAGTCAAATGGTGTAGAAGCAGGAGCGAACCTACATATATCTGGGAGGGTATATATACATATATACTAGTAGTTCTAGTCAATAAATAAAATAAATGCTAATAAATTATTGCAATTATCTAACTGTGTAGTGAATAGATGGTTTTAACTAACATCTAGAGTTCAAATCTTGACCCATCCTATTTTTTGTATTTATTTTTATATATTTTGGTCCCCCTAATTTTCCTTCCTGGGTCTGTCTCTGTGTAGAAGATTTTATTATTGAAAGAACGAGGAAGACAAAAAAGTAAGATTTCGTCTACACGGTTGGAGGCTCCTTGCACGCGTCCGTGACTATTTATAGTGGTCGTATGCATCGCTGCACTTCGCCCCCATCGAACGGCTATTTCGATGACTCCAATAGTCATCTCATAATGATGATCATAACAGTCTCCATAATGATCATAACAGTCCATAATGATCTAACAGTCACATATTATAACATCTCTCGCTTGATCATCGTGGTCATTATATATTAACACTTCTGCTATTTGTGAGTAGTCTAATTGGAGATCATGTCTCGAAGTTTCACTATCAATGAATATTTTGTACTAACTCAGACACTCCTAAGTCCCATCAAGCCCACATATTTGATGAAAATACCAGTTGCAACTCTCTTTATGAGAGAATCAATTAACGTGTCACTCGTAGACACGTAAATCAATGTCACTTTCTTCTTATCCACTATATCCTCAATATAGTGATATTCAATCTCAATATATTTTTCTTTTGAACTATTGACTCTACTGTGTATCAAACTTATCGCAATTGATTATCACAATTCATAGATAATGGTCATCTGATCATATCGAGCTCTAATTCTAAAAGAAAATGTCTGAGCCATACACCCTGGATGACTGCTCTATAGCAAGCAACATACTCAGTCTCACGTGTGTGTCTAGCCACACATCCAAGAAAATGGTTGCATCATCCAAAAGGTACAAGTGACTTGATGTGAACTTGTGATTGTCTATATCACCGTCAAAGTCCACATCCGAATACCCTACTGCTTCGAGTGTACCAATCTTATATGTCAATCTCAATTTGTACATTGTCCTTCAAATATCGTAGTATCCTCTTAATAGCCTCTCAACGAGCTCTTTCTAGTATTACTTTAAAATATGCTAATCAAGCTTATCACGTAAGCTAAATCGGGTCTCGTACAGAGCATCACATACGTTAGGTTGTCAACGGCTTCTGCATAAAGCTCACCCAAAGGTTATTGCCCTGCATTGGGACACTGACTTTTACTCAGTCTCTTCCCAACTACTAGCGGTGTCGGTGCGGAACTGTTACTCTGCATTCTGAATCTCCTCAGTACCTTATTAATGTACTGTTCATGACTTAAACTCAAACTTCTTGAGTTTCTATCATGATTGATTTTAATGCTTAATACATAGGAGGCTTCACTAATGTCTTCATTTCAAATTGTTTGCTCAATTTATTCTTGATTTTATTTAGCATCTCTACATCATTACCGACAAGCAGTATATCATTTACATATAGTGATAATATCATAAAAACTACCCTCACCCTTCTTGATGTAGACACAATGATTCAATTTGTTCGTCTTGAAACCAAATTGGATTATCGTCTCATGGAATTTTTAGTACCATTGTTTAGACGATTACTTTAAGTTATATAGCAATTTTCAGAATTTATACACTTTATTCTTCTGACTTTTCACCTAGAACCCTTCAGGTTGCGCATATATTCATCTCCATTCAAGAATTATGTCATTTGGAACAATTCCAAATCCATATATGCCAATGTCACTAAAATCGTCCGGACTGATACAAACTTAGCCACTAGAGAATATATCTCCTGAAAATCTATTCTGGCTTGCTGAGTATAACCTTCAGCCACCAATCTTACTTTGTGCCTTTCAAGAGAATCATCAGCTCGATATTTTCTCTTGAATACCCATTTATATCCAATTGGTTGCCTTCCCTCTAGAATATCATATAATTTCAACACTATGTTGTTGTGAATCAATTAAAATTCAACTTTCATGACAGTCGTCCATGACCTCAATTCACTAGAAGTCATCGCTTCTTTTAGGGTGATAGGATTTATACTATCATTTATCTCAATATCAACGGAGTAACACGACACACTCGTATAGTACATAATCATCCAAATGTGCGAGTGTTATCCATGGGCGTTTGGTGCTGGTTATACTTGTAGAACTAATGTATTCCACTTCATCCAAGGGTATCTCGTTCGGAGGTGAAACATCAACTCCCATTGTTAGATAATACGGTGGATCACCTGAGTTGTCTTCATCGTCTCCCACATTCGTGAAGGGATCAACATCCTCCTTGACCTACTCCTTTTCATTCGCAATAAAGGTAGCATCACAACTTTTTATGATGCCTTTTTCTTGATGGAAAAATATGTACCTTTCGGATTGTTCATTGTATCCTATAAAGATGCACGTACATACATCTAAAACTATAAAGCAAGGTGCAACGTATCAATTTTCGAAATTATGGCAATGACATTTTTTCTAAATGAATGCCTATAATTTATGTTTTTAATAGCAGTAGCAACTTAATAGGAGAGAAAATTCGTAAATCTACAATAGCTAGAAAAGTCTTTTGACAGAACCATCTCTTTAGTCGACAATGCCCTTCCTGAACATCCGGATTGGGATGAATCATTTACTCCTATGGATCTTAATGGGAAGAATGCGATTTCTATTCATGCGATAATTGCTTATAAAAGTACTTTAAAATGCACAACAAGCATCCAAAAAAATGACAAAGGGAAATTTGTAGTAATTTTTTTGCAATATTCTAATAGAAAATTGCTTGATCTCCTAATCCGGTTTCTCTTTTAGGAAAGAAATAAAAGTAATTATGATGAGGTCGTAACTGATTAATTATAGAAACTTTCTAAACAAATGGCGTAGTAATTGATAATTGTAATATGACAATTCAAATGCAATTAATGTTATTTAATTTCCCTAAATATTCTTAGAATAGAAAAGGTTCAATTTCTAATGGACAAAAGTTTAATTCACAACGTGATGAAATGAAACAAAACCAAAGTAACAAACACTCAACATGATATATGGTTTAGATTTAATCAATCAAAAGAATCTACTGACTAAATCAAGTATAGAATGTTATAAAAGATTAACGACCATGATTGATTTAAAGAAAATATTTGGACGATCATGATCAATCGCTATAGTGCCATCTCCTACATTGGGAAGAAAGCGTATCGTTCATCGGCGTTGTATTACCAGGGGAGGGTGCCGTCAGTGTCGGGATGTTGTTGTAGGCGAAATCCACCTTCGACGAGTGCTCATGGTGGCCTTCGAGTGGTTCCGGTTGCGTTAGTTTCGGATCAAGAGTCGCAGGGTGTCAGGTTCGCCGAAGATGAAGCAACGAAGAATGGACATCGCCCTTATGATGGATCAATCAATAGCTGGTTGTGTAGTGAACGTGAATGGACAAATCAGATCTAGGGTGCGAGAACCAAGTCTCGAACACCGAAGGCTCAATGTTGCAGAGGGCGGCCATGGTCGACGGAGTCGGTGTGGAGGCGCTTGTTGATAAACTTGACGGCAAGGAGATCGTCGATCGCCATCAAGAACACACCTCGAAACAGCCGCGGCCGATCTCCTCACCGATTCAAATATTTCTGATTGAGTCCTTCGCTCATCTTCAATTTGGGAAATTAGAACATGATGGAAGCTGGTGGACGCATAACGCCCAAGGCGACGTAGGATGCGACGAAGATCCTCGTTGGCCAGAGACACGGCCTTGCGCCGTTCTTCCACCGAGAAGCCGTCAATCGAGCAGATCTAGTGTGTCCACACCGGAGAAGCAACGTCTTATATCTGACAGATCTGATTGGGAACTGCGCACGGATCTAACCGATCAATCCGGTGGTCTGAGCTCTGATACTGGGGGCTCCTTGCACGCATCTGTAACTATTTATAGCGGCCGTATACATCGCTGCACTCCGCCCCCATTGAACGACCATTTTGATGACTCCAACAATCATCTTATATTGACGACCATAACGATCTTCATAATGATCATAACGATCATATATTATAACAATTATGACTTGACAAATAAGTAGCACATGTGTCTTTTAAACGACATCACAAATTAGTTGTAAATAAATATGATACATTATTTATTTAAAAACATGTTTCATCGAGTTAAAGAAAATATCATGTCAAATATAAGGTTTAGATAACAAATTTTCTTGTTAAACTTCATATATCCTAGAAGTAAGAGATAAACACCAACTCCAACAACATAATAATATAATGTAAGAGAATATTGCTGAACAAAATATATTAAATTATATGTGCTATGAACAACTAAAGAAGAAAATTAATTTTAACACGAGTACATTAAAATTTGAACTCAAGATCTTTGAATACCTTGTTCAATTAGACGTATTACCAACAATACTAAATACTTAAGCCGATAGAAATAACATCTTAATATTTATATTCTTAACAACACATAAACTTCAACAATATTAGGATATTCACATTGTTGATTTTAAATAGGCCAATTGAAAAGACTCCCAACAATAGAATCTTCATGCTATTGCAAACTTCAATAGATTAATAAAAAAAGAAAAAACGAATCGATGATCATTATTCTAATACTATGAAAAACATAAATCAAGTGATATCCTTTTAGAGACGAAGAGAAAAAAATCGCGGGCAAAGAAGTTACTACTCTATTGGTTAGGTTTTTGCATAAACACATAAAAGAGAAAAAAATACAAATATATGTATAGAATCATTTAACAAATAATCTATTAACCTGATAATTATTTATTACAACAAAAATTGAGTAACAATGTTCCAAAGGAAATTATAAAAAATAGTGTTGCAAGATAATTTTTATATATATATATATATATATATATATATAATGTAGTTAAAGTTAAAGGGTAAAAAGGGACTTTGAATTCAATTCTTGTTGTGCGATTGAGTTGAGATGCCATGGTAGAAGAAGAAAATTAATTTATTTTTTCTTCTTTTGGGATGTCACAAAGAACTTTAAAAGAATTCTTTACGTACAATAGTAGAAAAACAGAGATGTCGATCTCTTTGGTGGTGATGAGGCAAAGAAAGCAATGACAAGGTTTTTTTTTAAGAAAGAAGAATATATATTTTTTAGAAAATAAAATAAAATTAATAACAATATCAAATTTAGAGATTTTTTTAAAAATTTCTTATGTTATGATGACATAAATTACATGTGATATTATTTTTTTATTTATTCAGTATTTTTCAAAGAATATACGTTTATTATTATTAATTAATTGTAGTTTCAAATTTGAGCAAAATATAAAAGACTTGCAAATTGATTTTTACATAATAAAACTACTTTGTAATTATTTCATAATATTTTATCTTTTTTTAAAGAATGTTTTAGATAAATATGGTATCTTTTCTTTGTATTATTATTTTCTATATACGATGTTGATTTGTACTATTTAATTTATGTATGGGAAATTGAGAAAGAATTTTCTAGCACTCTTTGGGCTGTCATGTTTCGTTCAAAGGGCTCATTATATTAAAGCTTTTTTGCTGGCCGGGGGAATAATTAACAAGAAAACATTAAAAGTATGAATTTGTGGGCTTATGTCACCTTTCGAGTTTTTTTATTTATTTTAGTTTTGTTTTTCGAGATAATAGTAACATTTTGTTGCATGTTTATGTTCTTAGGTGAATAAATAAATAATAAATTGGAGACCTTTTAGAGAAATGCACATGTGATTTTATTCAAAATGTCTATTGTGTCAAAAACGTTTTATAATTTCTAGAGAAAACATGAAAAAATAATTTTAATTTACAAAATAAATTGAACGCAAGCAACACAAAAAATCTTGGGATGCTTTCGTAGAAAGCTTAGATGGTGTTTTTTTTACATGCACGCTCACCGGAAAAAGTTATTGGATACAATGATATATAGAAAATATATTTTTTTAGAAAAATATTTATTTTCACGTGTATAAAGAAAACAAGTTAACATATAAATTATTTATTTATTTGACATAAAAAAATTGATGGAAAAAAATCATAAAATATATATTCATGATTCTGTATAAGCTTTTGGTCAAGATATAATTTCTCATTGTTAAACATAAAAAATGGAAAAGAAGTTCTTCTAACAAACACAGTGTATGTGAAATATGTAAGACCTGCATCCAACCAATATCTCCTTTTAGAAAATAATTTAAGAGACAAATCAACAATTTTATAATTTAGAAAGATAATTGTTAGAAACTTATAGTTGAAAGGTCAAAGTGGAATAGTCAAAGTTTAGTTTAAGCAAAAGGCAACAAACATCATAAAAAAATGATAATTTATTAACTATTTAATCTTTTAGAATAGATTATAAGTCATTACATTTAACATAATATATATGTTATCGCATTGAAATTTTTTTTAAATTATCCTATTGGTAGATTAAGCTGTAGGCACAAATTGGTAGCACTGGGGACAAATATTAAGAATATATATGAAAGATAAGTCCTTTCTAATATTTTAATATTTTTTTATAGTTGATAGTTTATTTAATTTAGCAAAAGACATTTGTTTTGTACTGAAATCTTCTGTAGCTATTGCTTTTAATTATTATTTCCACTTTATATTTCTTAAAAAAATACCAAAAAACATGATTATAACAATCCATGTACATGATGCATGCCACCAGAACATTGAAATATGTATAAAAAAAAGAGGAACTGGCCAAAGAGTCAAAATTCTCACAAGGTTTCTTAATTTGCTGCTTTGGACATTCTGTCTACTAAGCAGGGTATTACGAGGTACTTTCTCTCACATGTTTCACGTATTATACTCTGAGAGTACATTCCTCAGAAGTAAAAAGGGACTTGCATGTATTTGTGTCTCTATCCTAATTATGCTAACTTTAGCTCCTAATCCTATTCCAAATGATAAGGAATTAAGTTTATCCTCTGGTATATCCATTTGTTCCCTGCAGCTTCAACCATCTCCAGTCCATGAGGAGAATAGAACCTTCAAAAGTGGAACACCAAGGAAGAAGGAAATTGCAGCAGCTTAGCTGACCCTTAGTTGAAGCAATGGCCACATGAAACAAATCCACTGTCAAAATCTTTCCAAGAAACAATCCAAGTTCAATTGTGTTCAGTAAATCAATCTTTATGCTTTCAATTCTGTCCTGAGAAGGATAAGCATAGTCGATACTTCTGCAGCATGCAGGCATCAGAATTATGTTATCAGGGCATCCAGATACAGGTTCTTCAAAGTGCTCAACTGAAACCGTAGACGCACCTGACAGATGCAAAGGAGGGGGCATATGGACACATCTTGATACTAGAGAGCATTAGGAACCTCAAGTGCTGTTGGCGCGTAAAGAATTCTTCGATTTTGGCATGCAGTTTAGAGCATATTCTCAGCTATATGTGGTAGCTACAGTCTGATAGATGAGGATAAGCTAGGGGGAGGGAGGGAGAGAGAGAGAGAGAGAGAGGGAAAGAAGGTATAAATGACTGTTTAGGATCTCTGCTTTATTTGATGTCATGGTTTCTTTTTGTTCAAGATGCGCAATTATAGGAATCGATATCAGTTCAAGAATCATATACTGTGGTACTAATTATCTTCCTGCTTTCCTTGTGAGAGGACATCATTTTGAAGCATAAATTTGTCCAGACAAGGGAAAGAAAAGAGGAAGATTGAGTTTCCTTGCTCAAAGAAGGCACATCTGCAGCTAAGCAAACAGACAGAACAGTTCAATCAGTTGGTGTACCTGATGTAATTGTTCGAATAATTAAACGATGAAGCAGAAGCTAAATTTGCATGCAGAATGTTGAGCATGTCTCAGTGGTGCAATTTTCTTCTTTCATGCAGCAGAATCATGTTACTATTGGAGATGCAGTTTGTTTTGTCATTTTATTAATCGCCATTCTGGAATTCCAACTTATGAGAAAGCATATTCCAATCTTTGCAAATGAAAGAACTACTCTCAGTGTATATCAAAAGCTTAAACACAAATGTTTATTTATTAGACCCTTTTAAGTTCACATGTCAAAATTCCAAGCTTCTGATCTTGCAGATATTTGAAGAACTTCTCACAGAAGTTGGCTAAGTATTGTAATCTGCACACTTGGAAACCTACTGAGCCTACAATTATCAAGCTTGAATCACAATGATCCTTCCTCGTTAAAATTAAGCAAGTGCGTGTGCCGGCGAACTAATGACATGTGAATGAACAATGGTCGCTAAAAAAGTAGAAGGCATCAGGTTTAATGTTATTATGCAAAGTACTACTACTCTACTAATGAAACTTGGACATTGCAAAGGAGAAAAAAAAGGATCTCTACTTATTGGAACCATGATGAGAAAATTGGGAGTAGTAGTAGTGGAAAGGAAATGAAGTCCAACTAGGAGAAGCATTTGGAATGTTGTGCGCGCCCGAAGCCGATGGGACAATTTTCTTGATCAGATTGGGTTCTTTTGATGGTGCTCAGAATATATGCCAGTATCTACACTGACCTTCCTGAAGAGTGACCTAAAAGCCTCAGTAATATACATCTTGTTGGCTGACCATAAGGTGTGTCTCTAAAGCTATGCAAGCATTACTTCAACATGGCAAACACATATGCATGCAGAGTCTCCTAGTTGTTAGCAGCCAAATTATAATTGTCCCCCATTGCTAAAATCCACAACAAAATCAAGGCTACAAGGAACCATGACCTGCTACTGAATACTGATGGCACTGCATGCACAGAATCTCTCTCCCCCTGGTCCCCCAGCAAATGTTCACTTATAGAGTTTCTCTGAGCACAAGGCAATCCTGCACATTATTTCAGGCAAACAAAAAGGTGTATCCTTCACAATGTCAAACTTCTCCGTGCCTGCACGAATGCGTCGGAAGCTCTAATTCATGTGTCACTAAGTGATCAAATTGGATATTATTGCAGTGATGCAATATATGTTTGATTCTTGCAGAAACAAAAAAGTGAATCTAACAAGCTATCAGTCCACCTACATTTGTCGAACCGGAGTATGTTAGCTCAGACGTGGTCAATCATTTCTGCCACTGGAAATGAAAACATATTGCACTGAAAGTATAGACAAACAATGATGTGAACTTGGCCAAGAGTAAAAGAGGTAGATTGCTACATATCCAAAGGTACTACAAAAGAAACCTAGTGCAGTTGGCCACGTTTCTCTATGTAACATTGTTGGATTTCCGCAGTTGTATCAATTGATGGTACTACCAACTTCTGCCTACAGGGAAGAAAAGAAAAGAAAAGTAGATATCTTCAAGATCCTTTCAGATAAAAAGCTGCTCTGCAGCTAAAATTAGAGCAGCTTTCCATATGTATTTTATCTCTTACTTTTTTTTCTATATGTTTTTTTTTTGCTAAAGAAAGTTAAGGTGATGCAATGTATACGGGTATATTTTTGAAAGTGATGGAAAAAAAATATATAATATTATCTGAGAAGGAGACAGGAAATACATATATAGGACAGCACTAAGTTGCACTCTTGTTCTTTTCAGTGATGGAGGCACAAACATCTTGTGTTCCTGGAGATGGAGTTTTCATGTTGCATGACTAGATTTGCCAAGCACCCAAGTCAGCTAATCATAATGCATGTCAACTTTTGCCTTTTGTGCCCCATGACAGCTATATTTTAACCCCAAAGCCTGCAATAGGAAATTTCTTATGTACCCATGTCATTATACTTTTGACTCAAGTGTGAAGTCAAAACAGTTGCAGTTTTTCTTTTGATCTTATATGTATATGTATACTTGCTTTGCTTGTATTCTATTTTGTATTACATGGTTTATAGTTGAATAAAATGTTATCATGGATACACAAACCGTATAAATTACCAGACAAGGCTCAGCTAGTAACCAAAGATGATATATAAATATACATACTTATACATGTGTATATCTAATTGATTCTGTGAAACTTTAAAGATGCTATAGAGAACACTATCCAAGTTGATGGTCCACTATCAGATAGCTAAATTGGCTATAAAGTTTCCACTCTCAAACTTGAAATATATAGTTTAAGATACGTACGAGTAGCTTAGTTTGATTTGATCACTCTTTTCTGATGCAGTTTCTGAAAATGATAAGAACAATCTTTATTTTTAATTGTGCATTGTGGATCCGACCAAAGAAGCAAATTATTCTTTTCTTCCCTTGTTTTCCTTCATGAAAGTTTTCACATTGATGCCCTGCCTGTTTTATTTCTCATATCTTTTGTGAATTATTCTATTCTTACTAAAATTAAATCATGCTAACTAATATGACAAGACATTAAAGTAGAACAATTTCTCATATGTTTTACTGTAATTATTGCTCAATATTCCTTTTTGATGCCATGAAGATACTGAATCAAAGAAGGGATTACAGAAGAGACTTCTGATTTCGTTTTTCAGTAATGATCCCTGCGAGTTCTTTTAAGGATAGTGCATATGGTTCATGCTGGCGTGCATGCATGTTGTAGCAAATAGCTCATCTATATCTATCCTGTGTGCTGCTTCACTTGTTCCCTGTAAATTTTCCATCTAAAATTGGAATGCTCAATGTATACTTGCAAGAAAGTATCAGACTTTGTGCTCAATGTGTTTTACTGATAAGTCTTTGTGGTCCTTGATTGTTAATTTTTGATATGCATATCTGTGAAGAATACAAATTGATTTCTAGAAAACAGGTAGCTCCTTGTAATAGTCCTATTTGATTTGTTCCACCGGTTTTCGCTTCTTCTCATATCTGCTTCTTTCAGATTTCAGAGTGTAGCTTTAACTACCACTAAAACAAAATGTAATCAGGAAAAATATGGATTTATTTTTACAACACACTTATTAAGTTCTGAAGCTACTGAACACTTGATCAGATAATGTCAATTACAGCATATCTATCACCATTCTGATTCATAATTTTTTTTAAGGGAACAAATTAACTTGCAAAAGGAAATTTAAGCACCAAACATCAGTTGTTCTATACAAGAGCATGTATATGTCCACTTGAACATGGTCATTATGGAGTCTGCGTTAGTTGCATTGGCCAACCACCATTGCTCCTTTTCTGAAACCATGCATCCATCTTTTCTGCCTCAGTCAGATGATAAAATATTAAAAAGGTTAATTACACAATAAAGGTACATTATAATCTTCTTACTACTAATGCAATTAATGATGATTAAAGTACGTGTTATCTTCATGTTAGTGCCCCCCATCAAGCTTGTCTCAGCAGCAAAACTTCGCTGCAAAGCAATAAGCTCTTTTGCTGCATCCTCTTAACATAACATAAAATCTACATATCTAGGAAGTTCATTTCGACGTAAAACTGAGAAGAAGGCATGCATGCACGACTGGTTTTTAGCTGATCGTATGTACATCTTTTTCACTTAACTGGTTGCTATGAGATACTACTACTTGGCGAACTCTATGTGAAGCATGAGACTAATATGGTAAAGTTTTTGTATCAGTTGCTTTGCTGAACATAAACTGGTAACCAGCTTCTTTATGTTGGAATTACTCAGAGTTCAGCATCTCATGAGAGAGAAAGAGAGAGAGAGAGTGAGGAATCTTGAGAGATCACTGAGCATATGCCAATATTCTTTTGCGCTCAAGTAACTGGTTAAACTCCACAACTATTATTGTCGCGAGCAAAATTATGTTGATTTGATTGTATGAGAGAGAGAGAGAGAGAGAGAGAGAGAGAGAGAGAGAGAGTGCTTTAGGAGGTCACGAAAATGTGAGAGCAGTTCAAAATGGTCATGGAAAGCGCACCAAGAAAGAGCGTTAGATTGGAGGAGTCACCAAAGTGGGAAAAATAAGCATGAGGGTCAGGAAGGCAAAGCAAAGGTGCAGTGCAGCCCGTGGCAGCAGAGCAGAACAGAGCAAAGCAGAGCACCACCACACCCAATCTGAAGTGACACCCGAGCACCGAAGCCTGCACTGGACCCGCCACAGGGTCCCTTCCTGTGGGACCTTGCCACTTCTCAAATACTCCTTCCCACTCTTTCCCTCCTTCCAGCAGCCCATCCATCTCTCTCTTTCTTTCTCTCTCCTCCTCCTCTTCTTCTTCTCCTCCTTCCTCTTCTTCCTGGGAATCCCTGCCACCTTCCCTCAAGTGGAGGAAGGTGCTCGGTATATTAAGCTGAGCCTTATACTCAGGATATCTTAGAATGTGCTGTCCGCCAACACGTGCAGATGATGATTCCCTGCCCCTCCCTGGAAGATATATATAGCCGCCATTGGTGCTCTCCTCAAGCACCCACCGAGGACCAACGACTCCAAGCTCGCCACTCAAGGAACAGAGTTGCCGACGCGGAGATGGTAAAGTTCTCGAAGCAGTTCGAGGGGCAGATCATTCCGGAATGGAAGGAGGCCTTCGTGGATTACTGGCAGCTCAAGAAGGATCTCAAGAGAATGCAGGTCCCCGGTGGCGACGGCCAAGGCTCCTCGAGCGCCGGGGTGCAGGGACCTTGGGCCCGCAGGTTGCTGTCCCCCCTCAAGAACCTCCCGCTCTTTGGCTCATACGGGCGCAAGGACCATGGTGTCATACAGGCATTCCCTGCCACCCTAGCATTGCTGATCATGTCGAGTTCATGCATGCTTCTGCGCCATGCATACGAAGTACTTCTTCAACCTTCTCTCTCCTCTGTTAATGCAGGTGCACAAGAAGCTGACGAGCTCGGCCAGTAGGGGAGTCCTGTACGAAACGGAGCTGCTGGAGCAGTTCGCGGACAGCGACGCGGCCAAGGAGTTCTTCGCGCGGCTGGATCTTCAGCTCAACAAGGTGAACCAGTTCTACAAGGGGAAGGAGAAGGAGTTCACGGACAGAGGGGAGTCCCTGAAAAAGCAGATGGACATCCTTATCGAGCTCAAGGCAGCGCTCAAGAAGCAAGGCAGGATCTCCTCCAGCAACGGCTCTAAGGAAGACCCTTCCATATCCTGCTCGATCACATGTGGTGAGTGCGCCAGTTCTCTTAATGGGTGCAATGGCTGTCGTTTCTTCTTCTTGTAACACCTTCAAACTCGTGTTGATGACAGAAGAAGACTCGACAAGGGGAGCTGCAGAGCAAGAGGTCCTGGATATGCCTGAGGACAGCAGCCAAACAGCTGATCAGTTCGAGAAGAGTGATTTCTACTTGAGCGAATCTCCTCAAAGGCCTGACGATTCCGTGAAGTCCGCAAAAGCCGGACAGCCAGAGGAAGGGTTCAAACTGAGGAGCATGTCAGGAAGAGTGTTCAACTTTCAGGGAAAGAACCTTAAGATGAACATACCCCTGACAACGCCTTCCCGGACCATCTCCGCGCTGACATACATGCTGTTTGAGGACTTGGGCAGTCAGTCCCGGAAGTTAGGACCGCAGGGCGGCAAGCTCAGCATCAACAAGGCCAAGCTGCACCGTGCCGAGAAGATGATCAGAGGAGCATTTGTGGAGCTCTTTAAAGGCTTAGAATACCTCAGAACTTACAGGTGCAGTTTTGTTTATATTCAATTGTTCTTACAGGTGCAATTCAGAACTTAAGCAGTTGAACGTATTCAGGTTCTCACATTTATTTCTCCCTGTTTTCAGAAATCTGAATATGTTGGCCTTTGTGAAGATCTTGAAGAAGTTTGAGAAGGTACATTTTTTTTCCTGCTTAGTTATCTGTGTTCTTCCTACATAAGTTTGGTTCTGCATGCGCATTAAGACATTAAACACATATAATTTAGTACTTGCATGAACAAATTTGATGTGTCTCAGGTGACAGGAAAGCAAGTTCTCTCCACATACCTCAAAGTTGTCGAGAGCTCCTATTTCAACAGCTCAGACAAGGCACTGCTCTCACTCTTTCTTTCTATCTCCTTTAAGTTTCCTCTAAAAGTTATGAGCAAAATTTGAATCTGGAATTCATAAGCATTCTTTCAGTACTTGTGAACTAAGTAGTCCATTGTGACAGCAGGCAATGAAGCTGATGGATGAAGTGGAAGAGCTCTTTGTTAAGAACTTTGCGGAAAACGATAAGAGGAAGGCAATGAAGTACCTCAAGCCCCAGCAGCGTAAAGAATCTCATGCTGTCACCTTCTTCATTGGTAATTAAGATGAACCAAGTTGAAACATTTATGTGTTTATCAAACTGATTAATTTACAGAAAACTTCTAATCTGCAATGTCACATCTCTGAATCAGGTCTTTTTGCCGGTTGCTTCACCGCGCTTTTTACGGGATACTGTATTATGGCACATATAGCTGGGATGTATACTGGACAATCTGATACCGTGTATATGGAGACAGTCTACCCTGTGCTTAGGCTAGTATCAGGAATCTGATTTTTGGACAATTTTCTGTATTTGCAGTGATTATACATCGCGCTTAACGTTGATCATTGAATTGATTGCAGCATGTTTAGCCTGATGTTTCTGCATCTGTTCCTCTATGGATGTAATATATTTATGTGGAGAAAGACGCGCATAAACTACATCTTCATATTTGAATTTGCCCCAACCAAAGAGCTAAAATACAGGGATGTGTTCCTTATTTGTACCACATCCATGACTGTAGTAGTGGGTGTATTGTTTGCCCACTTGAGCCTTGTTGCAAAAGGGTATTCTTCTACGCAGGTGCAAGCAATTCCCGGCATTTTATTCCTGGTAAAAACCTCAAGTTTCCATGTTCAAATTGGCTTTCAACTTACGGTTTTCGGATCCTAATTAATGTTCTTCTTCCACTTCTTATCTTGTTGATGGCATATATGTAAGCAACCATGCATTAGATGCCAGAATATTTTGATTTGATGGATTAACAAAGCATATTACTCTTGCTACCATGCAAAGGAGAAATTGGCATAATTTAACAAGATCCTTCTGTGTTCCTGTCAGATGTTCTTGGTGGTGCTCGCGTGTCCCTTCAATATCGTCTACCGATCAAGTCGGTACCACTTCATGAAAGTCATCAGAAATATTATCTTGTCCCCTTTGTACAAGGTAACTACAAAAAAGTTTACTAGATTCAGCATCACATTCTGAATTGGACGATCTAATAATCAGATTTACCTGCTTTCAGGTGGTTATGGTAGACTTCTTCATGGCAGATCAATTGTGCAGTCAGGTACTCAACTGTTACTGCTGTCACAAGTACATGAACTCCTTGTTCTGAACTACTCCTGATCAAATCTCCTTACTGAATTTGTCGTTAAAACAGGTACCAATGCTCAGAAGCCTGGAATATGTGGCTTGCTACTACATAACCGGCAGCTACAAGACACAGGACTACGGATTCTGCAACAGAACCAAAAACTACAGAGACCTGGCTTATGCTGTGTCGTTCCTTCCTTACTACTGGAGGGCCATGCAGTGTGCCAGGAGGTGGTTCGACGAAGGGGAGATGAGTCACCTCATCAACCTGGGCAAGTACGTTTCTGCCATGCTCACGGCAGGCGCAAAGGTGGCCTACGAGAAGGAGAAGTCTGCCGGGTGGCTCGCGCTCGTGGTCATCGTGTCGAGCGTCGCCACCGTGTACCAGCTCTACTGGGACTTCGTCAAGGACTGGGGCCTGCTGCAGCGCAGCTCAAAGAACCCATGGCTGAGGAATGAGCTGATGCTACGCAAGAAATTTATCTACTTCTTGTCCATGGTAAAGATAACTGATCTCGTTTACATGATATATAGCAGCTGGAACTTGATGCTAAAGCTTGGTTGCAAAAAACTTGCAGGGTCTGAACTTTGTTCTTCGGCTTGCATGGCTGCAAACAGTGCTGCACTACAATTTTGCAGGTCTGGATTACAGAGTTACTTCATTCTTCCTGGCAGCTCTGGAAGTGATCAGGAGAGGGTTATGGAATTTTTACAGGTACATAGATAAATCATATAGTGTTCTTGCACATCATAATTAGACCACGAAAACATGTACAGATGCTTAACAAATTGAGGTGTTGCATATGTTCACTCAGGTTGGAGAACGAGCATCTTAATAATGCCGGAAAGTTCAGGGCCGTGAAGACTGTTCCACTGCCTTTTCATGAAGTGGATCAGGATTAAGCCGCAGAACAAAGTAGTAAATTTGTCAGTATCAAGCACCGAAGAGAGAGAGAGAGAGAAAGAGAAGTATATCCATTCTGAAGAAGCAATATTTACTCTGTTTAAGTATACAAAATACTACTTGTATACAGTGATTTGTTTCTTGATGCTGTAAATGAAAGCAAGCATCTTTTTTTTTTTATTCTGTCCAGGGTTTCTTTCTCCTCAATAAGCTAAGCTAATTGTTCTATTCATGGCCATCAGAATCAGATGTCACTGCAGGGCTCATAAATATGCAAAAGATAAAAGAGTTATTTGCTCTTATCTCTCATGTCACGTGTATTTTCGTAGTGTAACAAAATATTTTATCCTTTACGTTAAAATCCATCCATTTTTTCAGTAAAATTAATTGTTTTCATTGTTTGAAAGGACTGGTTTGCCCTTGGACAAGTAAGTAATACATGTGTGTGAAAAGCTGATTTCAACTTGCATTAAATCATTTATATATGTGTATAACTTTTTCATTACCATTTTTATTTTTAACATTTAGATAATTCAAAGAAGTAGCAAAAATGGTCGGTCCACCTCTTTTCTATGCTAAATCATCGAATAAAATCGACCCGATGAACTCCACACTTCGAATCAATTGGATTTCTATTGGGTCAGGTCAAATCCGAATCGACTCGATAATTCAATCACCAATGGATTGAAATATACGTTTTAAGTTTTCAAATTCGATTAACCCGACCCAACCCAACTCGAATATCTGAAGTTTTATATTTTTTATTAAATATGAACCAATTTATTCTAATAAAAATTGTATATTATCTTAAAAATCCATACTTTTATATTCTAAAAAATTATTGAAATATTATATATATATCTTTCTTTTTTTTATAAATATAATTAATATTAAATATAATAAAAAAGTAATTAAAAAATATGAAAATATTTGATTGAGTAAATTATTGATTCGATCCAGTGAAAATCGAGTTGGATCAGATTCGATGACTAATTTACGACTCAACTCAATTATTTAAAAGTATTTTCTTGTATAATTAAATAATGAAAACATAATATTTATCAAAATATAAAAAATTCGAGGAAGCCACTTGAGAGAAAAGGCGATATTTTCTTGGATCGCCAAAGTTGTAACAAAAAATAATTAGATGCAGAAAATAAGTACAATTTCACCAACAATTGTATCCCGTAATCACAAAAATATTTTACGATTTACGAGCGAAATTTGCATCCACTAAATTTTGGTTGCTTGCAGATTTTCGACCATTTCGCAATGGCATGTTCCCTAAAAGAATTAAAAAATATTACCTCTCAATACTATCTAATAATCTATATTACTTAATAGACAAACTACTACTTATTAATTAATTATTCTATATACTGTATATAAGTAATCCAACTGATAATTTATATTATTATTATTATTTATAGAAAATAAATAATAGGTACTATACATCATTTTATAGAACCATTCTTTATCAATATTATTAAGTTGATAATTTTATATTATTAAATTGAAATTTATAAATTTAAATCATAATCACAACTTAATGTATTAAGTAATTAATGTCATTAAAAATAAATAATACTTATAACTATTATTGATACTAATAATTAATAAAATATTATTTTAATTAATAATTAGTTATATATTCTTATTCATAGTAATATAATGTTATATAAATATTTATTATTATTTGTATTGTTATTATTCTATGATACATTTTTATTGTATTATATTTTGTTTATGAAAGATTTATAATGATAGATATGAAAACTAAATATAAATAATCTTATATGATAATTTAGAGAGATAGGATAATTTAATGGATTTAGATAATTTTAATCAAAAGATTACCATAGAAAAAAAAAACCAATCTCAACATTTTCTCAAAGTAGTTACGTTGTTATTTTTAGATAATAAATTAAGACGAGAGGGCTCTTGATAACAGACTTTGACAAGTCCTATGTTTTTGTATAGAAAAATATTTTTTCCCTATGTGTTGCCTTAATTTTGTTGGAAATGAACGTGAATGTTGTATTTTATTTTTAAAATTAATTTTAAAAATAAGTCCATATTTATTGATTATATTAGGTATTTATGCCTCCAAATATTTTTTTCGTACGTACATGATTACAAATAGTGAATTATTAATTATAGAACAAATGATTTTAATTGCTTTATTAATAACTGCGACTACATTGAGATCAAATTTGCGGTCACATTAATTTCAAAAATATTATCTAAAGTAAAATTTGTGACCATTTTTTGGTCGGTTCATAATATTAAGGATTATTAATTTTGATTAATTTGTGTCGTCCCGAATTAAACACCTAATTATAATATGTAAAATTTCTGATAAATTTTTTTTATATCTCTGAAGAACTCGAATTTAAAATCTCTTCTTTATCTTTTTTTCACCAATTTTTCTGAACTATTTTGGTGGTTGTAAATTTGCGGCCATCGGATTTTTGGTTGTAAAATAATTTGTGAGGGACTCGAATGTGATCAAAATTTGCGATAGCCTTTTTGGTCGCAAACTTTAATTTGCGACCAAAATTTTTTTGATCGATTTGATGGTCGCAAAATATTAATTTTATAGTGTGAATTATGATCTCAATCCCTCAATTTTATTATCTAACATAATTGTTCTTCAACTTTTCAAAATTTGTTAAGAGAATCTTCTATTATCAGTTAAGTACTGTCTGTTTTATCTCTCCATCTCCACACCAAAATAAAAGGGACTATCGCCCCCTCTTTTGCTAGTGATATCCCATTTTTTTATTTTTCCCATGTATGTTTTGGTTTTTTTATGTTGACATTATATTAGCATATATAATAGTCAATCAAAGAATTACGTTTGTGAAATTTGAAAACTTGGATGATACATTACAAAGTGAATTTGAGGTCGGATTTGATTGACTTGGATAGGGAGTATATTTATAAAATTTATTGATAAAACACTGGAAGCAAAAAGAGACAAAATAAATCATGAAAAGAGGATAAGGCAGAAGGGGAGAGAAAAAAACGAATGGGTAGGATTAGGATGGGAGAAACAATGATAGGCTAATAACACTTGGAATAAACTTACACGTATGTACTTACGACTTATGAGCCCACCATATTATTTTATTATATGGTACATTGGAAGTACTTTATAAATGTTAATTTAATATATATATATATATAATATCATTTTTATGTATTTGATATATATATATTTATTTAAAATGTTTATATTATATATAGATAGGCCCGGGAATGTAAGCAAACTCAACCACTCATAGACATTCTTCCAGTATGTGATCAATTTTTGCTACAGTATATATATATATATAAACATTTTTATATTTATCCTACTTAATCATATGTATATTTATATATAACACACGATAAACAATCATGTTTCCTATATATATATATATATA
>LTAE01000144.1:22433-37446 GCA_001647135.1 Pontederia paniculata | reverse complement strand
CTTAGACTCTATCGTACTTGAACTTTAAGTTGTGTTGTTGTATTTATGACATTTGAACTTTAAGTGTATCGTGTTTAGGTCATTTTGAACTTTAAGTGTATCGTACTTGTTATGTTATATGATTTGTGTGTGCTATAAGCATGTGTTATAATTCTGTTGTAAACATCCGGAAATTGTAATTTCAAAATAATTTATTTTCAAAAAAACTGTAATTTAGCGGCCGATTTTCGATCAATTAACGGTCATTTAGTTGCCAATTAACGGCCATTTAGCGGCTAATTAGCGACCTAATGTCAATAGAAAATGGTAATACGATAACCCAATTTGCGGCAATTTTTCGGCTGATTTACGGCTAATTTGCGGCCAATTTAACGGCCAAATAACGGGTAAATTCCGACCAACTAGCGAGTAAATCGGCGAGAATTTTTTTTTTGAATTAAAAAATACCAACATTTCAGCGGCGAATTTACGGGCAATTTACGGCCAATTAACGAGTATTTAGCGAGTAAAAATTTTACTCGCTAATGTCGGAGAATTTCGTCCGGCAAAATATTTCGCCGCTCATTTACTCGCTAAATGCTCGAAATAGTAATTAGCGAGTAATTAGCGGTTAATTTTTTACTCGCTAAAAGCATATATTCTTGTAGTGAATTAAAATGTTATTTTCCTCATTTTTTGGTGAAAGAATACAACCTATATTAGTGCCTGCGTGATAATAAAATGTAAGCACAAAATAAAAATCTTACTTGTCAAGTTGATATAAAATTTTAAGTTTTTCAGGTTTGATAAAAGTGTAGTAATCTTTTTTTAAGACAACTCAAAAAGTCGATGAAACCCTATAGATCTGATTATAATTATATAAATGTATATAACTGATCTAATAGTTTGCATATCTTTATATATATATATATCTCACAAATACATAAAGATACGTGATACCTACAAAAAATATTTCAATTAAAATTCAGAATATGAATTCTGCGTGTCTTTTTATGCATTATTCTACCCTAATATTTCTCTCTCTCTACACACACACATATATAATTCTAGTAAGATATAAATGATGTAAGTACTGATTAAAAAATATAATTTATAAATGATGATATTAACTTATATAATATTTGATTGTTGTCACCTGTCATGAAACTTCGAATAAAATATTTTAATAATATTATAAATATAAAATTAATAAAATATATAAACCAAAATAGTTATCCAAAGGAATAAACAATCTATTTCAAAAAATTATTCCAGAAATTGTTGGTGAATTTTGGATTTGAAAACCATCCAACCGGCATGAAATTTTTTTATTATATATAGCAAATATTGCAAATTTGAACGCCAAAAATCATGTGATTGATAGCTCCCCATTTTGAAGTGTCCGACTAAATTGAAAAAAAAAAACATGACATCTACCACCTCTTCTCTAGAGCAAATGGTCAACTTGCTTCTAAAAATCACAGTTTGCATGAATTGTATATTGTGTTTGGTTACGTGTGACAAGAACTTGCAAGTTGAAACTATGCGCCAAAAAAATATATTGCAAGGTGGACTCGCTCATTGACTTGGATTTTTTTATTCCTCCACGAATCATAAATGAGAGATCTATGCAACAGCTAGACATTGCACCTAACAAAGATCTATCCAAGGATGAATCAAGTATGTATGATGTAGATATCATATTTGGAGGCAGGTAAACAGTGAAACTGCAGTGACTTTTTATATCTACTGCAGAAAGAGATATTACAAACAATTTAATTCAGGTGAGTATGTATTATGCATTCATCGAGCTCAAGTGGTAAGATGTTAATTCTTCTTCACTGAAAAATTTGTGTTATATAACTATACTGCATATGTAGCATCAGCACATATATATAAGCTCTTCTGCAAGCAAGCAATAGCTTTGATCATATGGATAGATAGCAGTACTACCTGCCTTGTCCTGAATCATCCCTTTTGTGTTGTTACTGTACCTTGCAGCTTGCAAATTATGCAAGTGTTGCTGAAACTGGAAACCAACTCCTCTGCAGCAGTGCTCCTTTGCATGGATGTTATCAGGCCCCGTTTCTGCAGGAGCCCTTGGAAACTCATACTGATGAAGTTGCTGAAGCTGTGCTTGCATAAATAGATCTCTCTCTCTCTCTCTCTCTCTCTCTTGAGGGCGAGGGGCGGCGGGGGGAGGAAGATGGGGGTGGTGAAGTGGATAGTGGGGACGGGGTTCTGGGTGCAGGGCTTCCGGGTGTTCCCGTTCATGGGCGTCAGCTTCTTCCTCAAGGACGTCGTCGGCGTGTCCCCCTGGGCGCTACAGCTCCTGAACAACTCGTCCAACCTCCCCATGGTCGCCAAGCCCGTCTACGGCCTCCTCTCCGACGCCGTCTACATCTGCGGCCAGCACCGCCTCCCCTACGTCGCCATCGGAGGTACGTGTCCACAATTTGACCCTTTCGTTCTCCTCTTTGGAACTGGTCATGGTTCCTATCTTTAATTCTCTGTCCCTTATGAATATAATATATTTACACGTATAAAGACAACTCAAATGCATGTGAATGATGGTAGTATGTATATATTCGTCGTAGGCATAAATTATATATAATTGTCTGAATTCATAATAAATCTATATTTTTAGTATCAATATTTTTTTACTATATCTATCATACACCATGATGTGCTACATTATTATTTTTTTTCTCTTTTTTCTATATCAACTAAAAAATTGCAGCACAAATTTAATGTCATATTTAACGTTTACATATGACGTATATAATTAATAAATATTTATACATGAAAAAGGCAGTACTATTAATTGATCACTTGTATTTAAAAACTTTTGACATGCATGCATGTAAATGTCAGTGGCATATGTATATTGTGTGTTGGTGTACGTATGACACCAACTTGGATGTTGAGATATATGTTAGTAATTGTTTCCGCAAAGGTGGACTCGTTGACTTGGGGTTTCTTCTGTGATACCTCCGTGAGATGAATGCATAAACAATGTATTGATGAAAGCTGATATATACATCCACTGTACCTAATACGTGTGACCTAACTAGATATAAAGCTGTACACATAGATTGCTGTGTCATGTGGTACAAGGTCTAACACAATGATAATAGATAAACTTTGGATAAGATATATATTTTAAGAAATATCTCAAGTGTCTTCTCAAAGTTTTAAACCATTGCCATCCATCCATCAATGGGGAATCAAAGCATGGATAAACAAAGTATGATATAAGTTTTTTTTTTAGAAATTTGAGTAAACAATATACAACTGTAAATTTTTTATTTTTTAGCCTTAAGATAAACTTATAGATTGTGGTTAAAATGTTCCACTTGTCTATGTGAGTCCCAAGTTGGGTCTACTTTGCTCATACAAATTTTGCAATTTATATGTTAGTATAGTATACTTATAAAGCTCATCTTTTAACATTTTGAGATATATATAACAAGATTTTATGCAATTTTTAGTTCAATATTATAACTATATGAAAGTTCTTGTTAACTCAAGAATTGCTTGTACAAATTTGTGTTGTATCTTGTTGGATAAGACCAAAATTATATGTCAATAAAATTACTCGTATTTATGAAGTGTAAATACATGTTTCTCAAAACTTTGGTAACATGCTCACTTACCCTTTTGAATTTTTTTATATGAAAATATACTATTGCGGAGGGTGTGTATGACAGATTTATTATAGTTCATTAATTATAAGGATCAAATACAATTTAATTGCAATAGTGTTAACTAAACTTCCATGGTTTATACCTACGAATGCAGCTCTCCTGCAAGCAGCTTCATGGATAACATTACTAGCAATGCCTGAATCATCCTTCTCCGTCGGCACTCTCGCTCCGTTCCTGATCATCGGGAACATTGGCGCAGCCGTGGCCGAGGTCGCCAATGATGCAATCGTCACTGAGATCGGGAAGCAAACCTCGAAGTCTCAGTCAATCCAACTACAGTCCTTTGCATGGATGTCGGCCGCATCAGCGGGCGCAATCGGAAACTTGGTCGGCGGCGTGGCTGTCAACCATCTCTCCCCGAGAGCTATGTTTCAGGTCTTCATCCTTCTCCTCACTCTCCAATTCTTCTCCACAATTGCCTTCCATGAGAGGTCCCTCGACCTCCCTAAGAAGGCAACCCACCCTTCCATATCCTTCGGCATCCGCAAGAAGACATCGGAACTCTCCACCGCCCTGAGCAAGCCGGAGATAAGCTCGTCCATCGCTTGGTTCTTCATCTCCTTGTCCATGATCCCGCTCCAGAACGGCACCATGTTCTACTACAACACTCAACACCTAGGAATCCACTCCTCCACCATCGGCATCTCAAGGGTGGTCGGCCAGGGAGCGGTGCTCGTTTGGACCGCGACCTACTGCAAGAAGCTGATACGGATCCCGGCGAGGAAGGTCCTGTCGGCGCTGCAGGTCGCCATGGCCATCCTGATCGCATCCAACATCTTGTTCGTGAAGGGGTTCTTCCGGAAGCTGGGCGTGCCGGACGCGCTGTACGTCGTGAGCGTCTCGGGCGTGCTGGAGGAGTTCTTCCACTTCAAGGAGCTCCCGTTCATCGTCCTCATAGCGCAGCTGTGCCCGCGGGGATGCGAAGGGTCGGTCATGGCGTTCTTGATGTCGGCGGTCTCGCTCGCGCTGATCATTAGCCGCTACTTCGGAGTTGGACTTGCTTGGTACATGGGCATCACAGGGACGAACTTCGCTGGCCTGGTGGTGGCGCTCTCGATACAGACAGCTTTCACTGTTCTTCCGCTCTATTGGTCGTCATGGATTCCGGACATTAATGACAAGACTGGAAGAAGTAAACAAGAGTGATCGAGATGGAATCTTCATGCATGGTTCACAACAACGGATATTTGGAGCATATTTTATGAAGGATTCGTTAGATTTTAGATCTATAATTGAGACTAAAATATTCGAACTAAATTTATTAGAGAACAATTCAACAATACTAAATTATATGTAAATTTTAATTACGGATCTATATGTTTCATATACATGAAGCAAAATGTGCTCCATACGTCATTTATCCTCTCTTGTAAATTGATTTGTAAATCCCTTGTCCATATATATGTGCTATGAACAGATTGTTAATTACGCAAAACTGTCTTTGGTAGAAAGTAAAGTTTTGTGCTAACTATGAATGATTTCAATTTTTTAGTTAGAAAGTTTTTGGCTAAAGTGAGCCACATTAGTCGAGGGCAATCCAGAGCCAGTGGAAAAAAAAACTGAACCAGTTCAGCAGCTTTTGAGTCATAGGTAGGGATATAAAAGATATGCACAACAAGTTTTGAATCTTAATTCAAGTATATATAGATAAACCTAATTTTCTTCTATTATGTTCTGACAGACTTATATAATCTTTGAGAGCTGTTACAGATACTTAAAACAGATTGAGGTGTTGGATATGTGATCAGGTTGGCGAATGAGCATATCAATAATGCCACAAAGTTCAGGGCCGTGAACATTGTTCCACTACCTTTTCATGAAGTTCCATCGAGTTGGATAGATACTTAATTTAGATGGCCATTCAGAAAATTTATCAATAAAAAATAAGGAAAAGAGGATAAGGCAGAAGGGGAGAGAAAATAAACGAATGGGTAGGATATATTAAGTTAATTACACATTTAGACGTATGTACTTACCACTTACGAGCCCACCATATTATTTCTTTATTTAGTACATTATAATTACTTATAAATGATGAATAGTTGAGATCAACTTATAAGTAGACTTTTTTATTTTTCAAACATGAAAATTAATTATAAGTTAAGTCAAATAGGTTCCAAATCTAACATAAGAAACTGAGGGTAGAATTTAACCATACTGAGACGCCCCGGTCCATTCCAAAAGATCGAGATAAATCATTGCTCGATTTTAAATTAGGCCAGGGATAAAAAAAAATTCAAAATATAAAGAGGAGTAGCAGGCCAAGTTTTAAAAAATCAGAGCATCTGGTCCTAGTTTAATTTGTAATATATATATATATATATATATATATATATTATTTGTTATAAATTAATTGAAGTTATATTATTTTTCTTATATACTGATTTGATATTTTATTCAATCATTATTATATCAACCCATATATAGTTACTTCTTATAGTTTTTAATAATCTTCTACTTAATTGCATATAGAATAAAAAGAATTTAATAAAAAGAATCTATGACATTCCATTTTTTTTCAATTTGAATTGGGATTCTCAGTCCCGTTCATGAACTCGATACACTTACTTTAGGAATAAAAAAAATACTTTTGAATATAGTTTAAAAAAAGATTATTTTCATAAATCTCTCTCGAACTATCGCAAAAAATTAGATCTAACTTTGATATATACAATACGAAAAAAGTAGGTATGAATTTTTTTTAGATTGGACAATTTAATTTAATTATTTGATATTAAATTTATTCGAATTATTTTAATTTATTAAAATTATTATTTTTCCCTTCTAATTAAAAAAAATATCCACTCTCTCACCTTCTCTCTCCTCTCTCACATATTCTCTTCTCTCACTACAAGAAAAAGTCAAATTTCTTATAAAAATTTTTGACGGAAGAATATCCCTCAGAAATATCGACAAATATTTCTGATGGGAAAAATATCCCTCGAAAATTCTGACGGGTCTCCACAGCCGTCAGAATTTCTGAGGGATAAGGACCCGTCAAAATTTCTGACGGGTGTCACTCGTCAAAAATTCTGATGGTCACCATGACCCGTCAGAATTTTGATGGGTCTGTCAACTGTTAGAATTCATGACGATCAAGACCCGTCAGGAATTCTTACGGACCCGAACAACCCATCAGAAATTCTCACGGGTTACATGTCCGTCAGAAAATATCGCCCGTGACTCGCGCCATCCGTGACTGCATAGGGAAATTGTGAATGAAAAAAATATTTTTTTTCTGAGGGATTTTTTCTCTCAGAAAATTCGTTAGAGATTCCTCCATGAATATCTTCCCCCATTCTCTTCTCCCGCTCACTGATTTTTTTCGCGTGCCTTCTTTCTCCTTCGTCTTCTCCGGCGGCCGAGTTCTTCATAAAAAAAAAGTTAACTTTCTTTTTTTTTAAATTTTCGAGAGCAGGGTCGTTGGCGGACTCTGCGAGAGGTTGCGCAGGATCCGCCGATGTGACCCTGCGCGGGGTCGTAGGGTCGCCGTGATCCCTCTTTCATTTTTTTAATTAAGTTATTTATTTATTAGTTTTTAGTTAATTGTGCTAATTTTTTATTTAATATATGTTAGTCTCACAAATTAACGTAATATTATTGCTAATTTAATGAATTAGTTTAATATTAATTATTTTAATGTTTTATTTATGTTATTTAAATTTATGTGATAATTAATTAGTGTATTTATTGTTATTTGTAATTTTACTTGTTAATTTAAGCTATTGATTTTTTTATTATTTATTGTTAAAATAGTTAATTGATTGTGAAATTATTTGAATATTTCTTAGTTATTTAATTTTATATCAATTGATTTTATTACTTATTTACTTTTAATATTAATTGTGAAATTGTTTGAATATTGTTGTATTAATTTAGGAGTTATAAAATTATTGCAGAAAAAAATATTTCATCCATAAACTCACCGGTGGATGTATAATAAAACAAAACCTGGTCGTAGAGGACTTACAAAAGTATTTGTGAATGGAGTTAAATATTTCATAAATTTTGTGTGTCAGTCGTCTCAGTATTTGCGAGAAGAAAACTATTAGATGTCTATGTTTAAAATGTTATAGTGCAAAATTTCAATCAATTGAAACTGTTAGAGTTCATTTATATAAAAAAAAGTTTTAAACCTAATTATTGGTATTGAGTTGACTTTGAAGAAGAAGAACCTAGTTTTAGTAGTAATGAAGAGTCTATTAATAGATTTGCAACAAATGATGATATAGTCCATAAATATGAGAACTTAGTTTACGATGCTGCATCAACATAATATGGACATATTAGATTTCATGAAGAGTCATCTAATGAAGAAGCTGAAGAATTTTATGAATTATTAAATGCTTCAAGTCAGCCGTTATGGCCATGTGTGAAACTCATTCTGAATTATCATTGGTCGTTAGAATGTTGAGTCTTAAATCAGATGATAATATATCACATGCATGCTTCGACGCTATTATGAAAATATTGAAGGAGGTGAAACCGATAGGATCACGAATTCCATTGAATTATTATAAAACAAAAAAAATATTTTCTAAACTTGGTCTTTCGTCGGTAAAGATAGATTGTTGTGAAAATGGATGCATGCTATTTTACAATGACGATAGATTTGAGAGAATGCAAATTTTGTGGTGCTGAGAGGTACAAATTTTCGAATGTTATGGGCAGAAATAAAAATACAATTATAGTGAAAAGAATGCATTACTCGCCTCTTATTTCAAGACTTAAAAAATTATATTCTTCTATGAGTCCAGCTTCATACATGAGATGACATGCCGAACACAATACTAAGGAAGGTGTTATGTTACATCCATCTGATGGTAATGCATGGAAACAATTTGATCGAATATACCCAAATTTCACATATGATCCTAGAAATATAAGACTTGACTTATGTGCAGATGGATTTACTCCATATTCTCAATCTTCGACTCATTATTCTTGTTGTCCAGTGATAGTTAACTTACCTCCTGAAGTATGTATGACTGCTCCATATATGTTGTTGACTTGCATCATTCCTAGTCCTCATAATCCCAAGCATAAGATAGATATTTATTTGCAACCATTAATCGATGATATGAAAACTTTGTGGAATGGTGTCTTGACATATGATGTGTCAATGAAATAAAATTTTCCAATGAAAGCAGCATTAATGTGGACAATTAGTGATTTTTCTACATATGAAATGTTATCAGGATGGATGACCGCAGGTAAATTAGCGTGTCCATATTGT
Organism: Pontederia paniculata; assembly: GCA_001647135.1. Taxonomy (NCBI): domain Eukaryota; kingdom Viridiplantae; phylum Streptophyta; class Magnoliopsida; order Commelinales; family Pontederiaceae; genus Pontederia; species Pontederia paniculata. The sequence continues at coordinate 28,524 of LTAE01000144.1, read as the reverse complement.
ATGCATGAATAAAAAACTTTTACTTTAAAATACGGAGGAAAAATGTTCTTGGTTCGATTGTCATAGACGATTCTTGCCTATTGAACACACTTATCAGAAAAATAAAAATGTCTTCAGAAAACAAAAGATAGTTTATGGTTTGCCTCCTCCAAGAATTTCTGGACATGAATTAAGTGATGTTGTTAAGTGTCTATTAAAGATCACTAAAAATCATCGCGTCAAGAATGAAGGTTATGACATTTCTCATAATTAGACTAAACAGAGCATATTTTAGGAGTTATCATATTGGAAGAATAATTTGATACGCCATAATTTGGATGTCATGCATATTGAGAAGAATGTCTTTGATAATATATTTAATACTGTCATGGATGTTACCGGCAAGACAAAAGACAATACGAATGCACGAATGAATTTGAAAGAATATTGTCGACGTCTAGAATTGCATCTTATTACTTTACCAAATGGTAAGATAGTGAAACCAAAAGCAAATTATATTTTTACGCAAGAACAAAAGATAAGTGTTTGTCGATGGGTGAGAGATTTAAAAATGTCTGACTGTTATGCTTCAAATTTGACTCGATGTGTAGATTTAAATCAATTGCGTTTGTCCGGAATGAAGAGCCATGATTGTCATATTTTCATGGAGAGTTTGCTTTCAATTACATTTTCGTCATTGTCGGATAAAATATGGAAGCCTCTTACTGAATTGAGTTAGTTTTTCAAAGAGCTTTGTTCAACAACTTTGACAGTGAATAATATGACACAATTGGAATAAAATATTTTAGTTATTTTATGTAAATTAGAAAGAATATTTTCACCTGAATTTTTTGATTCTATGGAGCATTTACTGGTTCATTTGTCGTATGAAGCTAAAGTAGGTGGACCAGTTCAATACATATGGATGTATCTATTTGAGAGGTATCTTAATAAAATAAAAAAAAGTGATTAAAAATAAAGCTCGAGTTGAAGGATCAATATGTGAAGCGTATTTGACTTAGGAGATATCTTATTTCTGTTCTTATTATTTTGTGTTTCATGTCAAATGTGTAAAAACAAGAGTTCGACGAAATGATGATTTTGCAGAAGGTATGTCGAGCACTGAATAAACTTTATCAATTTTTAAACGTCCTGATCGTGCCTATGACAAATCTACAAAATGATGGCTAAATGAAGCAGAGCTAAAATCGACAACAAATCATGTCATCTTAAATTGTGAAGAAATACAATATTATATCAAGTGAATGATTTTCCGAATTTTATTTTCATATAGTTATATTTTTAATGCTACATACTAATTACGATTTGTAGTGTTTATCTGTAATATTACGATATTCCTGATAAGAAAGTTCAAGAATGGTTAGAGAATAATTTTGCTGCGTGGTTTAAGAATTATGTAAGTCTTTTTCACATTAGTTTTCTATTAAGTGTGTAAGTATTTATATATGTACATTAAATAACTATATATTTTTACTTTTATGTTCAAAATTCTTAAAATATGATGATTAATCTCTACTTACGTGATCTAGCATGGGGGCCTAGTCGACAAGTCACAAGTTGGCCAATTTATTTCGTGAATGGGTACAAGTTTCACATGGATAGTTGGTCGCAGGAAAAAAAATAATCAATAGCGGTGTATGTGTTAAAGGTTCGACTGATGGTCAAAATGAAATAATTATTACGGTATTTTTAAGGTTGTCATTGAGTTACAATATCCTGGATGGTCAGAAAATAAAGTTACTTTTTTTGAATGCGTGGTTCGATCCAAAAATTGTTGAAGTTCGTTATTCTAGACATTATGAAAGATTTGATCCTTTTATTATTTCGTCATAGTCAGACAAGTTTATTATGTTAATTATCCAGAAAAGTTGAAAGACAAATTTCAATGGTGGGTGGTAATAAAAACTAGAGCAAGAAGTCGACTAGAAATTGAAGGTGCTTTAGAAGTTGCATATCAAAATGACTCGACTACTTTCGTCGAGCCTATCACAGACACTGATTTAATTGAAGATTTGTGCGCGTGATAATGATAAATTATTTGAAGAGGTTGACAATGTCGATCACAACGAAGAAGATGACGATGTTGACTTAAACGAAGAAAATGATCATTTGACGGAAGAAGATGAATATGAAACTTCATCCTCTTCAGAAAATTAATATGAATTATGTTATAACTCCGATAATGATGAATAATTATTTTGTTATAATTTTTGTATCTTTGGAATTTGTATTTGTATTAAAGGACCAATTATTTTTTATTTTGTAATAGTCAAGGATGCATCTACATGAAGTTGATGAATTGTCTCACCACTCATCCTCACTAGACGAAATTAATGAAGTTAATTCCTATCCGATATTTTTACATTCTCGTGAGTGTGTAATTGTTAATATTTTGTTTGTTATACAATTTTTATAATCATCATTTTTGTTATTGAAAATATTTTCTTTTTATTGTTATAAGAGTCTCCAGACATTAGGAAATGATTTTCCAGTTACGAATATCATTCTCCTGACTGTTTAAATGAAGATGCAACACAATATCATTCTCCTCAATATTTTCAGTTTATGTTTGATGAACTTAATAAATGCATATCTGTTCATATATTATTTAAATTTATATTGTTTTTTCTATAGATGTTTTCTCGATTTCGCAAGGAGAAAGGAAATGACAAAGAAAGATCTGGTGGATTATCGGGCCGTTTTGATCATGATTTTGAACAGGGATGAGAAAATTCTTCGCAGGGAGTAAGAATATTAGAAAGATGTCCATCAACACATAATGATGTTGAGTCATTATCCGGTGCATCATCACCCGATATTGCTGATGCATCGGCACAAGTTTCAGATGATAATGATAATGTTCGAGATATCAGCACATCGAACCAACAATTTAAAGTATATTTACACCCCGATGAATATTCTGGGTAAGTTAAAGCATCAAATATAATTTATTTATACGTCAATTTAATTATTTAATGTGTCGATTTGTTCCTTCGAAATCTATTGTCGCTGCTTTGAATAAAGTTATTCGACAGAGATATGAACAATCTTAGTTTTATTGGAAGAAATTACCTCTTGCCACCAGACAAATGTGGTTTAGCAAATTTCAGGTTTGTTTTTATAATTTTCTTTAATTGAATGTTAATATTTATGTTCTAATTCGTCAATTTTTGAAGGCTGATGTTTGGTGGGATGCCGAGAACAATGAAGTTATGTGGAAAGTATTTAACACTCGGTGTTGAAAGAGGTTGTCTTCAATATTATTTGAAGCACGTGCCACAGAAGTTATGCCTAATTGGATTGGTGAGAATATATAGGTCGACTCGCTTTCCAAATAATCCATGAGGACTACAAAAATAAACATGAAAAAGCGAAGGCTAATCATATATGCGAGTGGTTGTATTTTTAGGGGTACCACCTCACAAAGAATGATATATTAAAGTGTTCTAATTCGTTATGTTAAATTTTTTATTCCAAATTAATTATTGATATTTTTTTTTCAGGAATTGGAGCACGGTGAAAAACCCATAGAAGATGAGGTTTTTTCGAGAACTCATCATAGAAAAGATAAGGGTTGAATTTCAAAATTTGCAAATAACACATATGTAAGATATTAATATCTCTCAATATTTGATTCAATATTTTATTATAGCTAATTTTTAATTTAGTAATTATATTTCAGGAAGAATTTAAGGCGAAACAATCGGAACATATGACTCAAGTTACACAAGAAGGAGGCACGTCAAAGTCAAGTAGAGAACTTTGGAGGGAACACGCCTGCACGAACAAAAATCGTGTCTATGATTTAGGTTCATCTGTCACTTATGTTGAGTTAGAATAATCACGCACATCTATCTCGGACCCTTCAAATGAAAAGATAGAACGACGTGTTGATGAATGACTTAAGCAAATGGAACAACCGATGCAAGAGCGATTTGAGGTGCAGATGGAACAAGCCCGACGTGCGCACAGAAAAGAAATGAATGAAATGTGGAGAGTGATGATGAAAGGGCAAACTCCTCCTGTAGATCCCAACGGAGATAATGATATGTAAATTAAATATTTGAAACAAAATATGTAGTATATTTTAATTATTAATAAAACTTTTTTTGTAAATTATTATTTTTTTAATTTTTTTAAAAAATTTTGACGGAATAATATTCCATCAGAATTTTTGAGGGGCCCAAAGCCCCTCAGAATTTCTAACGGGCTGTGGCCCGTTAGAAATTTCTTTTCCAAGGAGTTTTTTTTGACATTTTTTTTGTTAGAAACCACGTTTCTGATGGATTTTTCCTTATTTTTCGTCAAAAAATCCGTCAAAAAATATTAATTTTCTTGTAGTGTCTCTTCCGCTCACTTATCTCTCATGTTCTCTCTTTTCTCTCAACTCTCATTTCTCTCTCTCGTCAAGTGCCCGTCTATCAAGTGCTCGCTTGCGCGCGCAGGCGAGCATGGGGCATGCCTAAGGGGGCAAGCGAGCATTGGCACTCGCCTGCGTGCACAAGCAATCGTTGGAGCTCGCCTGCACGCACATGCGAGTGTACTTGACGAGAGAGAGAAATGAGAGCGGAGATAGAAGAGAGAACGTGAGAGGGAAGTGAGAGCAAGAGAGAGAAGAGGAAAAAAGAAGGTGAGAGAGTAGATATTTTTTTAATTAGAAGGGTAAAATGATAATTTAATAAATCAAAATAATTTGAATAAATTCAATACCTGATGATTGGATTACATTATCCAATTAAAAAAAATTAGACTTACTTCTACCCGATTTCATACATCAGGGTTATATCTAAATTTTTGTGATAGTTCGAGAGAGGTTTATGAAAATAACCCTTAAAAAAAGTAACTACATATGATTTTATTTGTTGAATGTCCTAATTGACATATATAAATCTAAAGGTGATTTCACATTCATTAAACTCATTGAGTTATAGACATGGTTCAGACATGAATACCCACTCCGAGCAAAAAAATTAAATAAAGAATAAAAAAGAGACAAGATGATGTATAAAATAATATATGATAATGTTAGGAAAATCATAGGTATTTAAATCATAATGAAATTATTATTCTCAAATCCTTAGCCATTCTAAGAAGTCATAATCACATATAAACTCATCTCTTAAAGGTTTCAATAGAATACAAATCCTATCTTGCGAATTTCTTTTCTATATAACACTAAGTCATGAAATATTTTTCCCATCGAATATCTATTTTCTCTCATTGTAGAGGGAAAGTTGAAGGAGATCGATAACAACATGAAAAAAAAAACATTAAGGAGGAGTGAGAAAACAATATAAGGCAAAGAATGAAAAAAAGAAAAGAAGTTTGATAATGATCAATGTACTTTAAAGTTCTACATATTTAAATCCACAAATAAAATAATAAATGGGATGGGTTTACATGTAGTATTAGCTCTTTTCTTGGATCTATATTCGCTCAACATAAATTAATAGTTTTTTTGTTATGATCAACCTTCGAGATAGAGACAACGACTCCAACCCTATAGCAACTAAACGTAGAACCACTTTCCCTCACTTGCGATATATGATCCTCAAATGATTTGAAGTCAGAAAATAGAACGCATTGCTCCCGATCTGGTTGTGTTTCCTTAATAAAAAACATCATAAAGTAAACCCTAAAATGAATTGTGTTGTCCTTAAAGCATCATGTGTATCTCAAGTGAAATTCTCATAAATTCTCATATCCTCGATTGGTGGAAAAAGATTGTTGGATATCATTTTCATTGTACGTATTATTTGACCTACTGATGGATTTATTGATTTATTACATATGTTTAGTTATCCATAATGATAACATACAGATAAAGTATATGTTCAATCGCTAATAGAGTCCTTTTCATAGGATATTACTAAAGGAGGGAAGGAAAGACTGGATTAACGATTGGGGACTCCCAGGATGCGCCCATTCCATTATATAGTCATCATGCCCACACCCGTCTGTTCCTCACAGGCGATTGTTCGCGTCCGACAATTCCAACGTGCTACAGGCGGATCTATTTGCCGAAGGCATGACACTCGTGGTGATCATGTTTGGTCACTACTGTAGGATCACTTGGCACCAAGAGGGGGGG
>LTAE01000144.1:7276-21453 GCA_001647135.1 Pontederia paniculata | reverse complement strand
AACAACTTCAAAAATCTTATTGAAATTTGATTAGCATGTTGAGAGTTGATCCATCCAACTTCGAAACTTCTTAAATGATGATACATTGAATCATTGGAAGTTTCAAATCTTCATTCCACCTATATTTTCATCACTTAAACAACTTATTAGTAAACACAACTCAATCCAAAACATAAAGTAGAATGACCAAATATTAGCATGAAGTTTAACACATAGAGATGTCTTTTCCAAATTAATCCATTTTGGATAGTTCTAATTACTCGAGGTTTGTATCATCAAAACATAATGGTTTAATGCATAAAGCCTAATGTTCCAACATACCTGCCTATATTCGTAGTCAATCTCAGGTTGAGGCTGTGGAGACAGAACTACTAGACATAGATGACATACTGAGGACTCTTAAAACCAATTTACTCAGAGCTCAACATCGTATGAAGATGCTGACGGATTCTCATCGTTCTTATAGAGAATTTGAAATTGGTGATTTGGTTTTTGTTAAACTACAACCTTATAAACAGGAATCTTTAGCTCAAAGGGGTTCTCATAAATTGTCTCCTAAGTTTTATGGCCCTTTTCCAATTCAGAAACGAATCAGAGCGGTAGCATACAAATTGTCACCACCACCTGAGTCTAAGATTCATCCTGTTTTTCACGTTTCTAAGCTTAAAAAAGCCTATGGTGAGTTTCATATGCCTAATCCGCTTCCTACAATTACAAATGAGAAAGGTCCTATGGTTACTCCGATGGCAATCATTGCGACTCGGAGGATTAAACGACAGGGTCGTTTTGTATCACAAATCTTGGACCAGTGGTCTTCCAAATGCTTAGAAGACTCAGTTACAAATCAACTTTCTTGGTTAAACTAGAACGAGAAACACGATCTCAGTCCAAAAATCACCAATAAATCAAAACAAAATTAATAGGAAAAAACGACAAACATTTTTGCCATGACATTTTACTTTTTGTATATTATGTCTAGAAGTGCGGAATCAGTCAGAAAATGTTTTAACTATTTGAATCCAAGGTATCTGCAAACACAATGTAACTATTACACATGGAAATTTCATAACAAGCATCTAGGGACTTGTTACATATACCCAAACAAGAAAAACAGGAGGTATGCATCAAACTAGTTAATTCCATAAGCTTTGTCCCGATTTGATAAAGAAAGCCATAAAACAACTATGAAGATCCATATATCATGAGTGATGAAAGGCACCTGTGAAGAAACATACCTTATGAAGTGTTTATGCTCTTCCTTGTCAACCTTACTACTAGCACGACCGAGACTAAACAGGTTTCTGTTTGGCAGAAAATCATCATTGTCAAATTATGATGGGCCCAGATAATCAGGTTTCCATTTACCCTATTTACTTATTTTAATTTGTAGATAATCTGAAAAGATAACCCCCTCATGGATAATCCGGATAATCAGGTTTCCGCTAGGCAATTCAAATTATCTACAAATTAAAATAAGTAAATAGGGTAATCTGATGGGGCCCAGATAATTTTAAATTCAAATTACTAGTAATCTACAAAGACTATCGGTAGGGAAACGTCTCCTAAGTGATAACATCTAAACATCTTGCCACATAAGGGCATAATCCATAGCCAACTATGAGGCTCATAACATACTTGAGTCTTAGGCTCATTTAACTCATAATATATTTCAATAATAAGTTCATTAGACATTATAACTAGTGACTTAAAAGGCCTAGCAGACCTAGACACAACCATATATAAATCGGAACGACAACGACATCGGTTGTAAACAAAAAAAATGCGTACTCCCGCGTTAAACTACGTAACGTCTTCTCGTTTTCCATCAAAAGCGTGTTTTAGTATATAACGTGCAATGGGTTGTTATTTTCTTGTTGTGTAGTTTGTCCCCATTTTACATGTAATAATGCTGCGCATACACATTATCCAACCGCTAATAAATTATAAACCTATTAAAAATGAAACGAAAAAAACCTCTCCAATGTGAAATATAGAATAAGAATTTCTTTAATATATATTTACATATAACACGTACGTGGATATTTGTAAGTTTACATTTTTTTGCATAAAGAATGTGACAAATTGGTTCATAAATCTCTAATAAAAAATAAGTAATATCTATATAATTGTATCAAAATCACATTTACGCGAGTATATAATTAATAAAATCACTTCGCCCACTTTTTATTTTATTTTATATGAACATTATTTTCAAGTACAGAACAGGTCCATGAGCAATACAAATATGTGTGTATTGTTTAGCCCCCTTGGGTTGTGCTCATTGCTTATTCTGAAATATTGTTGTTACAGAAAAAATGAAAAACAAAATAATGGAAAAACAAACAAGCAAATTACTTTCTTTTTTTTTAACAATGGAAATGTGAAACTTACTATGAGAAAGAATTTTGTGTAACACCTCAAAAACATGCACCAACAAGTATGAATTAATATTTGCCACATAATCAGAACAATCTCTAAAATACTACACGATAATAAACTTGACTTAACTATTAATAATTATGTTCACACATAAGAGAATAAAAGTGAAATACTTGAATTAGATCAAAATAAGATAAAATCAGTAAGAGACAAAAGATTGTGACAAATGTACGAATCAGTTGAAGACATTAAACTTGATTAAGAGATGACATAATTCAATAATTTGACTTTAAGCATACATCACTTTGCCATCACTTAAACTTAAATAAACATACATGAACTTGCCTTATGGTGATAATGATCTTTTACAACATGAAGTAAAACAAATAAAGGACACAACATAACAAGACTCCAAGGTAAGTTCATAACCCGTCTATATGCATCATCCATCATGATTGCATAATCAGGCCCTCTCATCCGTAGGACTAGAAACATGCGACATTTGTCCCATTAGAGTATGTAAAGGCCGAAAATTAAGTGAATCATCTCACCCACTCATATGTCGTGGTCTATATGTCATATATTAAACATCATAAAACATAAAGCATATTATAGTATTCTTAACCCATGTGTTATGATCAACTTATGATCATTTATCTTTGCTTTGTTTTAGTTTTTTAGCACATTATATTCATTGACTTAATTTTAAGTTATCTTTTATCTTGCTTTTTTTTATCTTGTGTATGCATTATCAATTTAATGCATATATAATTTATCTTGACTTTATTTTATTTGACATTATTAATATAATGCACCATATAGTTAGCATTTTCAATATAATATTTTTTTAGACATGATTGTCTTTCTTAATTCATGTTCGTCATCCTTAATCTTCTTATCATATGATTTCTGAGAAGTTAATCTTTTAACTCATGATAAGTCGTCTTTGCATCACATATCCTTTTATTATCTTGTTTTGATTAATGGTCATTGGACCACCTCCTTATTTAGGTTGATCAGATCAAGGTTAAATTTGTATCCTTCCTATTCTCACTCTTAGTACATAGAAAACTCACACATCGATTAAGCTGTGAGACTTAGTTTCCCGAAAAGTTCACACATCATGAACTTCTCAAAAAGAATTCATAGAACTTAGTCTCTCTTACATGCAGGATCCAAAAATAAAAGACATACATCCCTTTATATTATGTAAAAGGTCGAAATTGGGTGCATCATCTCACTCCAGATATGCCATGGTCTACATGCCATACATATAAAATCATAAAATATAAAGCATATCATAGGTTCTTAACTCATGCATTATGATTATTTATGTTTCCTTTACTTTAGCTTCTTAGCACATTGTTCTCATTAACTTAACTAACAATCTTTCATCTTACTTACTTTCTTATCTTGCGTATGCATTATCAATATAATACATATTTACTGCATATTGACTTTTCTTTACTTGGCATTATCAATATAATACGTCGCATACTTAGCATTATTAATATAATACTTTTTTAGACATGAATATCTTTCTTAGCATCGACTTAAAATGCACATAGCCCTCTTGGCTTAACTTCCTCATTCACGTCGTTTTCTTCATTTTTAATCTTCTTATCATGTGATATCTTAGAAGTTAATATTTTAACTTCTCATAAGTCATCCTCGCATTACATATCATTTTTATTATCTTGTCTTGATTAAGGGTCATCAGCACATCTCCTTCTTTAGATTGATTAGATCAAGGATACACTTTGTACACTTCATATTGTCACTATTAAGGCATGGAAAAATCACACAACGATTAAGGTGTGTGACTTAATTTTCTAGAAAAAAACCCATACATCATTTTCAATGTCGGACTTAACTTCTTTGTTATCTTTAAATATGCTTAGACTTATCTTAATCCATCTTTTAATTTTACAACAAGCAACATTACATGCATAACATTGTTCATCTTTTAAAACTAATTACGATGGAGCATGCATCTCGCTTCTAGATTATTGTCAAACATCACATCAATGGTTTACATACTAAGTTAACCATAAGAAAAAGGTAAGCAATCTAGCGTGCTTCATGAAATCGTGATAATAGGAAAGATCTAGGCTTAGACTGATTAAAATATTACTTTTTATACGTCAAAATAAGCTATCGTATTGGACAATACGACATGCCCATATTGGACAATACGGTCGTATCTTCCAATACGACCAGGGTTGTCTCGTTTTGATGGTTTGGCCAAGAAAATTTCGAGGAGACTCTACTAGCTACTACGGTTGTATAAAGCATTCTATCCCTTTTTCCTTTTTCCACATTTAAACACTCCCAATTCATTTTAGGTTCGAATATAGATTGTTCTAAACATTTCTTCTAGGTTTCTAATATGAAAGTTGGCATAAAACATTACATAACATGGAATCAATCATCACACATCATTCTAATTAAGTTAATTGCCAAACCCTAATATAAAATTGATGGCATGCATCATGAGAACTCAATTTCTAAGAAGACTAATTGTAAGATAGAAATCTTCCTTACATTCTTCCTTCTCCTTTAGGGCAATTGGTTTCAATTGCAATGAGATGTAGATTGAAGAAGAGGATTCCCCTTACATACCTTAAACTTGATTCCTCTCCTTAACTCCTCTTTTTCCTTCTTCTTTACTTCTCTTCAACTCCTTGATCTTCTTCCTTGTCATTGTTTAAATTCCTCTTCTTCCCCTTGATTTGTTGATGATCAATGAAACTTTGTGGTCAGTTTTTGTCACTTAGCTTCTAACTAAGTTTACAAAGCTTGGGACGAGAAAACAAGAAAGGAAAAACAGAAACATGGTTGTTGGTTGAGTTAATATACGGAATGGTGAGTGGATAGTTGGGTCTTGTAAGGTGCTATCATGTGGCCACAAGTTATGTCTTCCTTAAAACAATGAACACATTGACTGATTATCTCCAACCCTCCCTTCAAATTCAAATTTATCTACATTTTATTATTAATAATGGACTTTATTTTTAGGCATAATTCCAGAATAAAATGAGTAGTCAATCTTCCGTCATGTTATTATGTAGAATCTATACAACATTTCATGAATCAAATATCTCTATTGTCCATGAATCACTAGACAAAAATTTGTGAACTTGATTTCTTATCTCAATTACACTGCATCTAGGTTCCTTGATAAGCATCTTCTTTTACACATTAAGTGGTTATACCATAGTTTATGTGATCTTTCAAATTGAATTAATTGAACTAATCAATAAAAATGTGTCTGGATTAAGAAGAAAAAAGGGTAAGGAAGAGGAAAATAAAAGTTACTTTGGATAACAAATATTTTGAAGAAAAAAAGTAAAATTAATCTTATTTTCCTTACTAATTAAAAATTTATCCTCCATTACTCTTCCTCCGTTACTTTCCCTTCCCTTCTCAATCAAAACACACTCTAATTTCAAACATATGAGATAAAATTCTTAAAGTTGAAATAAAGTAATATTTACCTATCACATTAGAGTTGAATATGAATCTTGCTTTAAGAAGAATCCCAATAACTGTCGCACGTCATGTAGCCACAAACATTAGCTCTTCATGCAAGACAAGCTCCTCGTCCAACAACATTTACAACACTATCCCACTATATTTTCTCATGTAGCATTATATAAAGCACACGTACTTAGTTATTAAGATTAATGCAATGAGTTCCATTACATATAACCATAAACACTAATTTGGTATTGATCTAAGAACAGAAGAGTACGAGGATTGGAAAACATAAAGAAGTTCCACGTTATTAGTTCACAAGGCTGCTATTGTCAATGAGGAAGCAACTAGAGATCAGAGAATTGCTCATCAAAGTTTTAGTTCAGTCCATTCCTCTTTTCTGTTTCCATGAGAGATTCGTTTGCTTTCATGTCAGGATAGACTGAGTTCTCATACTTGCCATCCCACCTGCAATATATATTGCTTATTAATCACCAAATGAGCACAATTTTTGAAGATTTTTCTGAAAGTCCAACCTGCATGCTTCGTCTGTCGGTATCTGAAGATCCAACTTGTCACCAAATGGCTCGAAGACAAGGTTGATTTTCTCATTGCTTACTTCTTCTATGGATGATGGACTCCACTGAATCATCATACATATCATTATAATTATAAATTGCATATGTACATATATGAATGAGAGAGAGAGAGAGGAGATGAGATACCTTAGGGGCATTATCTTTATCAATGCTGAGAGCTCGGATACCCTGGCCGAGATGGATAAATAAACAAAGTCAGAATTGGGTAAAAAAGCAAGCAACATCAGGGGCTTCCTGAATGCATGTAACAAAATCCATGTGCTGTTGCACTCGATAAACAAAATCTTTAGTGCTTGATAGACATCTCTTGCAGCTCTTAGGATCCAAATTGGAATGGATCTCAAAATTCCATCAAGAATCTCAGTCCTACCTAATGTTTTGTATTATCGAAGAAATAAATTTGATATGAAGATACTCGGAAATTGAGATCTTCCTCTAGAACTGATTACTAACGCAAAATATCCCATAACAGCTATATTAAATGCATACACTTCAAAGAGTCACAGCACTTAATCTTATGGTCCAGATACCTCATAAACATCATCAGAAATGACCGATCTTAGCAGATTGATTGTGAGCCTGAACTCTTTCCTTAGGCATTCAGGTAACGATTGCTTCCTTCCTTCACGAATCTGCAAATTGACAGGCAAGGACGCCAAGTCTATATAACAAAATTCTAAGCACTGAATACAATTTTGTTTTCGGGCGTGAAGGGGTATTTAATGAGCAATAATCACAAAGAAGAAAAATATAGTAGTGAGAAGGGAATTCTCAAGGAAAAAGCAAAATAGAGATAAGGAAAAAGTATGAGCACACATATGTTTGACATTGCAACTATCAATGAGGATACTTGCATATTTGTGCCAATTAGCTATTTCAACATTTATTTTGGTGGGGGTATAGGAAATATTATTGTATTTTCACACCTTAACAAGTATGCATTCCTTCATAAAGGCAGTCAATAAATCAAAGAGGCTGATCTATAAAGACGCACTGCAGAATCCTTGTTCTAACGTTGAACACGTTCAAGAGCTAGACTGAAGCAAACACCTGCGGTATGGCATAGTAAATGAGACAAAGTGTTCCTACCGATTTCAATATTATCTTCAACGAAGAAGGAGAAGATCTTTTCAGACCTTTGAGTGCAGCAGAAATCCACTCACTTTTATTCAAGGTTGCCTCAATTTCCTGCATCAAATTCCCCATGGTCGATAAAGATAATCCAACAAAAGGTGAATTACAGTTGAAGAATAAATATAATAAAAACTTATTTTGACATCATTTTTAGATGAAACCAACGAAATCTTTAAATTCTTGTTTGACTAAAGATCTGGTTATTTTGGTTTTGTGAAACAAGATCGAATGTTTCTTTTGCAACTTACATTTGTACCTCAGTAGAAGGGAGCTCTATATTGCCAAAATACTTGAATATGGATATTATGAGTAATTGTTAAAAAATAATCTTGGCCTTTGTCCTTCACACCATGTTTTATTTATTTAAAGTTAAATTTTTCATCTTTGTAAATAACTGTATATGTTGCTATCATCTTCTTGCATAAAAAATGCCTAAGGCTTAAGCATACTTTGAATAGTCAACTAAACTAATAAAGTCAAGTTAGAAAGGAAATGGAGAAGATGACATCTTCCAAATAAGAACGAAGAGAAAACCAGATAAAATTATTAATTAAGGGTTGGGTGAAAGGAAGCTCTTTCATAAAGGACGTCAGCTAAGAAGATTCAAATATCAGCACATAATTGTCAAAGCAGTCTACATTTTCTCTGTTTTCTTCTAATAGAAAATGCTTTTAACTTTCCTTCTTTGTGTATTCTAGTGAAGAATGTAAATTGAAGTTGATGTTTCCATAAACAGTGGAAAATCTACTCTTACTTTTGTCTCTGAACAATGTCAAACCAAATTGCCTGAGAATTGGAAAGTTTAAGTCCCAGAGATACAACTCAATGTTTTTCAAATGCAAGGACAAACATGTAATTACCAAGAAGATCATGTGGTAAAGATATTTCTAAGTTCATGTGGAACATACTATGTGCCAATAACAATTCAACTTTCCATGCACATAAATTTACGAATAACTTGGTGATCTCTTCCACTGTTTCTGCAGAGAAGCATTTGTTAATTGTTGAAAGCCTATATGAATTAGCATTAGAGATGCCAGTTAGTTTGTGTGACAACTAACGATCATTTTGCCCTATGGAAAATCCATCTCTTACTTGCTTAACATGTTTTCTTCTTCTTGACTATCTGAAGAGTATTCTTCAATTACTGCTCTGAGTAAGGCCTCATCCCCAGAGTTCAAGCTCACCAATCGCTTCTCAAGCTCTTCCAGTTTCTGCAGTAAAATTCATGTTTAAAACATCGTTTGAGAAATTTCAAATCGGCTAATCATGAAAGGGTGAGGAACAAATAGCTAAAATATTAATTTCAACTGAAGAATATATTTCAGCCAGCAAGGCTTATGCCCAACAAATTTTACCAAATAAGAAAAGCAAGATTCAACCCACTGATATAGATACACAATGAAAGAGGATTAAACTGACTGTTGGTCTTACCTCAGAAGGCACAACATGTGTTGCAAGACCTACTGTGACAATGTCCTTCCCATTGATCCTAGTGCCAGTTAGTCCAAGAAACTCACCTGCACATGTAAGCAAGAGGAGCCAAATGAATCAAATTATCAACTTAAAGACGAGAGCTGAATAAAATTTGCTGTGCTGAGATGGTGAAGGCTCAAGAAACCAATAGAAGAAGAAAAATAGAGGAAAAACATGGTATACTAGTCTTTTAGATTTCTGGCATTTCTCTCAAGGGCTTAAGTTAATAGAAGGATCTTATGCTCCAGGTCAGTTCTTTGTGTTCAGTAAGAGGCTCACCAAGATGCCCTGGGAGGCGCGAAAGAATATAAGAGAAACCGCAATCTGTATGAAGCCCAACGCTCGCTTCGGGCAATGAAAAGAACTGTGGTAAAAGATCATAATTTCAATTATTCATCAGTTCAAGTGTTATTAGTCAAATTGTCAAAGTCGTGTAGTGTAATACCAATACAAACGGAACAAAGAAAAAGCATCTCTTATTATTAAACTATCAGCAGATCAACCAAATACATACAGTTTTATCGTTGACGACAGAGAATTTCATGGGAGTAACAAAGGCGCCACCTCCACCAATCACAATTCCATGGGCAAGAGTTACCTGGTTAAAATAAAAGCTCAGCAGAATTCGATAGAAACTAATTGAACCTGCACCGGAGTCGAGTATAAAGCACATTACAGTGGGCTTCTTGTATGTGTGGATATGATAACAAAGCCAGTACATTCTGTATACAACCTCCAGACAGGAATCCTTCTCTACAACAGAAGAAGGGCAAGTTACAAGCATGCTCCACTGTGAAACCTTGCGGCCGGGCCGGAACACGGGAAGGAAAATAAACCTAATTGCCAAGAAGGCGAAAAGTTTTCGGTACCTGATCTCCCCTCATAGAACATCTTCAGATCCCCGCCAGCACAGAATGCACGCCCAGCTCCCTGAACAAATTTCAACAAAATTGCTGCTGAATTCAAGATTCCTCAAAAGAACAAAGTAGAAAACAAAATCACTAACACATCATGATCACCTTAATTATCACCAGCTTCGCATCATCGTCCTTCTCCCATCTTTCCAGAAATTGAGCCAGGAGATAAACCTGCATTCCAATAATGAACACGCACACAACAAAAAAAGTCACTATTTTGAGCGAAGAACTCCTGTGACATTCATGTAAACTTCCCAGGCATGCATATCATACCAATCTCGAGTTGATGCCGTTCAACTGGCGAGGCCTGTTCAGGGTGAGCAACCTCACATTGCCCACTTCTTCTCCGATAACAACCTGTCGGAAGAACATTTTTTGAGTCATTATCAACGAGCAACGCGAGAAGAACAGGGATCGATCCGGTGAAGTGGAGGGCAACAAAGAAGGCACCTGTTCTTGATCTTTGGTGAGTGCCTGAGCCATCTGAAACCAAAGAGAGTGAGACCAGTCGACGAACAGCGAACTGTAATGAGATATGCAAAGAACCCCTGCGTTCCAATGAATCAGTAAAGTTTCAGGTCGTTGCGAAGTGGTGAGCAGAGCAGTGCTCCACCTGCAATTACAGGAAATGGAGAGAAGAGGGACTCTTTAGACATGGTATTTAACTTTGGTCGGGGGGTATATATAGTTTGTTTTTTAATTCAATAGTTTGAATACTAATAATTTTTAAAATAGGGATTAATGGAATTATTTTTTTTTTATTGAAAGCTCATGGCCTAATAAAAAAATTAAAAATTAAAAATAAAAAATAAAAAAATATATAAATCTTACTAATAAAAGTTGAACTTAAAAAATTTCTTGATACTCAAATTTGTTGTAATGTGACCAGTCGTGATCACTGATCACGGCCGTAATGGACAGTTATGGTCATTATGGACCATTATGGATCATTGAGAGATGACCTTTGGAGTCATCCTAACAGCCGCGGAGGGGGGCGGAGTGCTACGCGGATGGCGGCCACTATAAATAGTGTAGCGTGTGCTGCGAGTCCCCAATCCGAAGTTTCGGAACCATTTCTTTTTCTCTCATTTCATCAATTGGTATCAGAGCCGTGGAAGAACAGGGCCATGGCACCGTGATCCGCAGAGCATGTTTTCGTCGATCTCGAGTAGTCTCTCCATGATCTTCATGTACAGCCTCGTGCCTTGATGGTCCAAGGCCTTGATAGCCACGACCTCTCCGGGCGCATCTGATCGTCGCAGGAGAACCGCGAAGGCATCTCTACGACCTCGATTCACCGGCGGCCATAATGGTCAAAGCACTATTCGAATGGGCAAGGAGGCCGGACTCGTCATCGTGCCCGTCCACAACCACCAGCGTGATCGTGCGGGAGCGCCAGGACCTCGCTACAGAGCCTCCGCGTCATCGGTGAACGTTCCCAATCAGATCCGTCGGATCTGGAAACGTTGCTTCTCCGGCGCGCACACGATCGCTTTTCTCGATCTGCTCGATTGACGGCTTCTTGGTGGAAGAACGGTGCAAGGCCGCGTCTCCTGCAAAAGAGGAGATCGGCCGCGGCTGTTTTCTAAGTGTACTCTTGATGGCGATCGGCGATCTCTTTACCATCAAGTTCATTGACAAGCGCCTCCTCACCGACGCCGTCGATCATGGCCGCCGCACTCCGCAGCATGGACGCCTCAAGTGTTCGGCACCCGGATCTCGCACCCTTGATCCAAAATTGACGCATCCAGAACCACTCGAAGGTCAGCATGAGCACTCGCCGGAGGTGGATTTCGTCTACGACAGCATCCCGGCGCCGACGACACCCTCCCCTGGTAATGCCACGCCGGTGAACGGTCCGCCTTCTTCCCAATATAGGAGACGACACTGTAGCGATTGATCATGACCGTCCAAATATTTCTTTTAATCAATCCTGGTCGTTTATCTACTTAATCTGATCAATAGATTCTTTTGATTGATTAAATCTGAACCATATATCATGCTGAGTGTTTGTTACTTTGTTATTTTGTTTCATTTCATCACGTTGTGAATTAAAATTTCTTTTCATCACGCCATCTGTTTAGAAAGTTGCTATAGTTAGGAGATCAAGCAATTTTCTATTAGAATATTGCATTAACAAAAAACGTCATTGCCATAATTTCGGCGATTGATACGTTGCACCTTGCTTTATTGTTTTTAATAAATGTATTGGTAACTTACGGTCTTACATGATTAGGAAATTAAATATTTATTTTAATTGCCACATAATTAGGAGTATTATTAGGCAACTATCTTTCATCATCTAGGAAATTCATGTCCTTTAAACTCACCATTAGTTGCAGAACTAATTGTTATCTAAGTAATTATTATTGGTATTTTTCCGCTGAAATTTAAATTTTAATAGTAGACCTGTTGTCTTTAAGTAGATTAAATCCTAATCATAGATTTAGATATCTAGATAAATCTGGGCTATAGATTATAATATCTTAACTATCAGATCTCATGCAACAATATTATTATTGTAATTTAAGCTATCGACCAGGCCAAAGAATTTTTGGACAACACAAGAATATATATATTTTTTTTTTGCAATAATTGTCGCCGTAGACTAGTAGAGTAATTACCTTTTACCGAAACGTTTTGTGGGTCTGTTAGGAAACTGACATATTAATGTTTAATTAGGAATTTGAATTCGAAAAGTTAGGAAACCGGCAATTTGTTATTTAATTAGGAATTTGATTGCTTTAAATGGTCCTACTTAATTACACGTAATTTTCCTAAATTTGAAATTTCAGTAAATTGATTCGGAAACAAATAATCCTGTTATTTAATTAGGATCACTCCACATTTCCGTTCAAAATTTTTGTCGTAGCTGCTATGAATATGCCATCTATCTGCATAGTGGCATATCAATTTTAGGCACTTTTCAAAAATTTTCCAACTTATCTGTTTTGTTTACGATTCATTAGATGTCAATTTACATTGATTGTAAATACTGTTTGTTTTTACTTATAACAATTAAGTTCCGTAATTTTCTTTTTTTTTGTCTATTAAAAAAATGTAGTCTAAGGTTATTATTTTTGTGGTTAAAATATTACTAAATGTTCCGTATAAATATATTTTTCATTTTCAAATATATTATTTTTGAAACTTTACAAAGTTTAAGTTTTGAATTTAATATTAGTAGGACTTGTATTCTTTATTTAAATAGTATAAAATTTTAAAATGGGTAATATATTCATAAAATATAATAATTCTGAAATGTTTGTTCGGCAATAATATATGCATAAAGTTGATAACATATTTTCGAAAATAATATTTGTGGATAGAATATTTACATATTTTTCGGAAATATTAACCACAAAATTTAATATATATATATATATATATATATATATATATATATTTAAGTTATTTTTGTTTTATTTTCAACAGTAGTATATTTCTCAGAATAATAAAAAATATTTATAATTTTTAAGTTTGATTATAATTTGTGTCCTTATACGAAAATTTTTAATATAGTTCTTATATATTAAAAAGAAAATTTTGGACTGAATATATATTTTAAATTTATAGATATTATTTTGTGAAGATTAATTTTTTGAATCTTACAAAAAAAATGTGCTTTATAGTTTCTTACAAACTATTTTCTTTTGAAGCAAGAAAATAAATAATTTTTGAAAACATGTTTTGAGATATACGATTATTGAAATAGATAATTTTTTTTTATCCTTTAAAATTAAAAGTATTTTTCAGATATTTTTTGTAAAATTATCTTTTGAAAATCAAAATTATTATTGGCATACATTTTTTATATATTTTAAAGATTATCTTCATTATATATATTTATAAGAAAATACTTAGATTAAGTCTAAGTATTTGTGATTATTCCTGATAAAGAATTAAAACTTATCATCCTTTCAAATTATTCTTTAGAAAATTCAGATAAAGTGTGTTATCTGAATAAATAGCTTTTGAGCTAAGTGATAGGTTGAAACACCTAGATTGGGTGTATGAGCTTTGGAAAGCTCTAAAAAGGGTATGTGTCCAAAAGAGACACGGATGTACAATTGCTATTGTACAAGTACACCACATTTAAATAGAGTCAGACAAACGTGTCTGATCAGGTGAAAAGGATAATCGTAATGGCGAAAAATTTATAAGTCGGACAAAAGTGTGTCTGATCACCTTGGTG
>LTAE01000143.1:181231-202095 GCA_001647135.1 Pontederia paniculata | reverse complement strand
TATATATATATATATATATATATATATATATATATATTTAGAAATTGACATATGGTGTGTGTTCTCACGAAGTATGCAATATGACAACATAATATATTTAATTTTCACACACAAAATTTAGATTTAAAATTATAAAACTTTATCATTTTCGTTATATATAAGGAAAATAATAAGTTTGATAACTTTTATTTTGTAAATTAACAACTTTATATTCCGAAAACTTTGCAAATAGTTAGGGAGCAATTTTTTTAAGTGTTCTATATATATATATACCAAAAAATAAATGAGAGCTCAATTCCCAAAAAAATAAAATTGTGATTAGTGCTAATATTGTTTTGGATGAAGTTAGTAAATATATAATCTGAGATATTTAATAGATAATGAATAATATCTTTTTTATTTTATTATTTTCAAGATTGAATTTTTATACCTATAAATAGATGATTGTATGAAGCATTTGAATGTGCAGTCGGCATTGGCTGATTCTATGTTCTCTTTGAGAGAAAAGAGAATGGGGTAGTGAGCGCAATTTCAGACAAAAAATATTTTTTAATAAATATATTTGAATTTTATAAGGTGATTTTAAAAAAACTGTGTTTATTGTCACTCCTAATGACATATCCTTAAATCATTTACTCTGTGTGCCAACCTTTTTATAATACATAAAATATTATGTAAAGGCAAATTTATCATAAGTGTCATTAAGATTTGAGGAGTGATATTAATGAGATCCTAAAAAATCAACAAGACAAATAAATTGATAAATTTTAGTTTTTTTAGGTTAGGTGTTTTTTAAAACCTTACCCAGTATCATTTATAATTATATTATTATTATGATAATCATAATTTTTGGAATTTCCTAGAAAATAGGAAAAAATATCTTACAATAAAAAGATATATAAGATAATAATATCTTTATTACAAGAAAAAAAATATTTTATAAAGTAATTGTTGTATAAGACAATAAAATTTTGTTAGATAACGTAATATTTGTATAAAAAATATATTATATCATATAATAGAAAATCTCTCTTTGTTTAAGACCACATTTGTGACTTACAACAAGGAAGACTAGAAGAGACTTAAAAGAGCCAGTGCCTGTGCAATACTATGAGATATTCATCTGAACAAAATTGACTCATAATAAAGAAAAGTCCGTGGCCCGAATTAGAGGCCATGACACATACTTATATAATAATATTTAAATGTATTTTAATGCATTGTCAATATAGATTACTAAATAAAGTGTCATCAATCTTATAGTAATTACTAAAAGGATAAACCAAAGAAAAATGATGCACAATAACAAATAAAAACAATAATAAAAATAAAAAAAATTAGTTAAGATATTATTAAATTTAAGAAATGAGATAGTCGGAAGTTAATGAAAATTATTACATATCGTTAAGAAGAAATATTTTTTTTTTATTTTAAAGTATTTTTCTTTATAATGGAAATAAGAAACAAAAAACTAAATTTATCTTTATTATTAAAAAAATTATAATTATTCTAAACCACCCACTCATGTTGCTTGTTAATTTTTCTAAATAAAAAAAATTACCTAAACAGTAATATTCAATATTAATTTTGTAAACATCAAATATATCATACCTCTCTTCTACTTTACTTCAATTGATTTATCTCTATCTAATGATAATAAATATATGTTTAATTGTAATTATACAATGATATTCTAGTAGTAGTGTTCATCTATTAATTTAAAATAAGTTAATTTAACTATGAGTCCTATCAACGTACAAGAAGTTTAATTGGGAACAAAGTTAATAAAAAAAAATGATAAATGTTAGTTTCTATGAGATTAGATATTTTTTAAAACCTTACTCAATATCATCTCTAATTATATTAATATGATGCAACTTATACTAGTTTATTAATTATAACTTAGGAGGTTAGTTCTGACACCCAAAAAAATTAAATTCATCGACAATAATAATGTATTATTTTTTAAATTTTGAGTTGTAAACATAATTAATATTCATGGCAGATATAATATTAGTTATTTTTCAATAATTTACTACTTTGCAATGTCACTTCTCGAGTATCATCATGGATTTCCTAAATTACAGCTAATAAAAGGTGTTCCATATATTGCGGCACTTACAATTTGAAGTTCCATTACGATATTAACACACTGTTAGCACTCGAAGAGAATTCCAGGAGGTGTTGCACTTTCCTGACTGAGAAGAGAACGAAGTTCATACAAATGCTAAAAAATCCCAGTAATTTCAAGAACATGCAAAGTTGAAGGTCATGAACCGTGGTTGAAAAGTTGCCATAAGAAATTGACCTCCACTGTAAGATAAACAGCAGAAGAGAACAAAAGGACCATCTTTTATATCGGCAAAAATGCCGGAAAAATATAAATCAAACCTACACCCAGCAACAAATACAAGATCCACTTACAGATACAATGTTGGTGTTTAAATCTGAAGTCTCAGCCTCACTCGCATCTCTCTGTTTTTTGGTACAATTCACTCACATCTCTTTGGTAATGCTCTGGCGACGCAATTCTCGAAGGCAAAAAAGAATCCGGAAGCAACTGTTTAGATGGAAACAATTTGAAGTTTTATCAAAAGCAACCATCGCTTCATCCGGTGCACAGCAATTGATGAATGTTCATAGATGACGGTTGGAGCTGTCATCACAACTAACTGCTTCCATGTAAGCTTTCTATTTACAGTAAGGATTAGCTAGTCCTTCCACGCAGGATTTCTGAGCATTTGATTTTCATTTCTTGCCGACAGTCAAAGACAATATCTTATAGGCATAAACTGCCTCTAGCAAAATTCGGCACTTGTGACTTTGTTGGGTGAAGCTCCAGACTGCTAGCCAAACATATACTGTTGCTAATTCACACAGGACTTTGCACTCTTATCTCAAAATTATCTGTTTGACCGCGAATATTCAGACCTTCTCCAGTTTGAGCTTTCATTTGTCTGCCACCGATGCCGATCAAGGTTTCTGTCATACTGACTGCTATAACCATCCTGTGAGCCTCTATTATAACTGCTCTTGGTATGACCTTTCTTTAGGAACTTTCTCATCTCCTCTTCTTCATCATATTGCAAGCGCTGGAAGAAGTAAAATGAAATAAAGAACACATATTTGAGAAAACTGATGTCGGTGATGCCCGTCACTGCCGCTAATCTCGAACAAATTGATTGCAAATATAAAATAACACAACACGAACCAAAATAACAGCAGCATCACTAGAGCTTTTTGCAT
This sequence comes from Pontederia paniculata, assembly GCA_001647135.1. Taxonomy (NCBI): domain Eukaryota; kingdom Viridiplantae; phylum Streptophyta; class Magnoliopsida; order Commelinales; family Pontederiaceae; genus Pontederia; species Pontederia paniculata. The sequence continues at coordinate 198,849 of LTAE01000143.1, read as the reverse complement.
ATTAACATGTACATCTAGGAGAACTATGACTAGCATCTAAACATTAACAAAGTGGTCAAAGAATGAAAGACAATATTTTGTCGCTTTTTTTAGAGGACTTTCTTGGCTTTTGAAATTGCCATTATAGAAACTGTATAAGATAATTTAAAAAAGGAAACACTTTATTTATTTATTTTCAAAGAGAAACACTTGATATCTTATTTGGTATATAGTATGAATAAATAGCATATCACATCACAGATCAAGATCTAATATCAGCATTGAGGAAATGGCACATTTTACCTTTGTAGGGTCGGACAGTATAGTATATGCTTCTCCTATCATCTTGAATAATCTATCAGCATCTTTATGAACTTCGTCAATCACTTGTCTCCAGAGGCTGTCATCAAGTATTTCACTCCTTGCTATGAGTTGGCCAGCCTGTAGTGATAAGTTAGAGAACAGAACTAAGATACATCATTTTTTTCTTTTGAGAGTGGGAAGATTAATCAAATTTTGCGCAACAGAATCGACATCAAGATGGATTACCTTATCAGGATGGTGTCTTAGAGCAGCTTTTCGATAAGCCTTCTTTACATCTGCTGCAGAACTTGATGGTTCAATTCCCCTGCATAAATCAGGATGACAAAATTGGAAGAGAGAAACTAGTTAGACGCAAAATCAAATAACCAAAAGTAGAAGGAGAAAAGTGAAACAAAATAAAGGACATTTAATTATTGTACTTGAATAACAAGATTATTCTAAATAGTCAAATATTATGCTTAACTAAATCTTTCGGAATCTCTTAAACACATTTCAAGTGATTTGATTTCCAGTAAGATATTAAGGACCACTGCCTCCAAATAATTATTCATACAAAAATTTAAAAGATTCTCATCCCACACATGCATAGGGTGGTCTGTTTTATGTCACCCCACGTATACAGAGAGTTGGAAGGGCTTCAGAGTAAGAGTCAACAATCACCTATTCATTGAGAATGAGGCATGAGAGCATAATTCACCTAGCAGTTTGTGTGGGTCTTGTGAACTGAAAACAATAGTGTCATTCAAAGGGGTGGCATATTCTATGTCGAGAACGCTTCTTTATTTAGGGACTGTGCAGAGCATTTGTAAGCCGTATGCTAGTACCTTATCATGTTGAGGCACTTCATACAATTTGTGACAACACTTGTTCATTTACATGCAACATATAATATAGCAGGACAACGTCCAAAGCTGGCTAACCATCCAATTTACCCATTAAAAAGGAAAGAGCTATTTCATTAAACCTCCCTCAAACTATCGCGAAAATTTTGATCTAACCCTGAACTATAAAAACGGGCAGAAGTAGATCTAAATTTTTGTTCGATTGGACAATCAAATCCAACAGTCTGGTTTCTATTTTTTTATATCTTTCTGATTTATAGAACGACCATTTTGCCCTTTTGAATAAAAAATTGGGTTATTTTCATTTACCACTCTCGAATTATCGCAAAATTTTATATCTATCCCTAAATTATAAAACTGGGCACAAGTAGATCTAAACTTTTATCGATTGACCAGTTTCATCCACCAGTCTAATTTTCTATTTTTTCACATTGTTTTGATTAATTAAATTATTATTTTATCCTCCGGAGATGATTTCGGAGTAGCAGCGGGTGCTTTTGCAACAGGAGGGGAGGGAGGAGGAGAAGGGGATTCGACAGTCGCATTGGTCATGGTGGACGCATCGGAGGAACCAAAAGAAGCTTTAGACTTGGCGAGAGCGATTTTGTCCTCAAACTCTGCCAAGAGCATGATGGCAGAAACGACAAGGGTAGTACCGCCCTCCTCGACCATGATGGCGATGAGGTAGCATCGTAAAATATCTCGATTCCCATGTCGGACTTCACGACAACAACGCTCTCCCCCTTGGCGAGGCGGTCTCCTTCGGACATGACCCAAGACACGATCTTGCCCGCCATCATTGAGGAGTTGAGCGTCAACATGAAAATCTCCCGGATCTTCGGGGCCACTCCCGCCTCACTGGCGCATGAGGCCAGACTCCACCGCGGACACAAACGCTCCAGCGAGCTCGAAATCTCGGGTGGGCAGAGGGGACGAAGGAGTGAAGCTAGACGTGGAGGGGGTCGGCCATGTGTTCGACTCGATGTTCACGAGGGTCGTGGAGATGGCGATGAGAGAAGAATAGTTTAAGTTACGAGACTTCTATTTTCTATTCAAAAGGGCAAAATGGTCATTTAATAAATCAGAAAAATAGAAAAATAGAAAACTAGACTATTGGATCTAACTATCCAATCGAAAAAAGTTTAGACTTGTCTCTGACTGGTTTTATAGTTCAGGGTTAGATCTGAAATCTCGCGATAGTTTTTCGAAGGTTTAAGGAAATAACCCAAAAGGAAAATCTTTCTAGTAGCAACCAATCAACAATTACTAACCTTTCTTATTGCATAACTATCATTTCTTAATAATACAACTGATAGGATTTTGCTCTTATCATCTTCAGAAAAAAAACATATATAATTCTTAACTTTACTGCATGAAACTAACCACCAAATTGAAATTAGATTGTTCCTAATATTACCAATGAATTTAACAATGGTCATAGACAATCAACATCTCATGTTCTTAATTATCCAATTGATATGATCATCATCAAATCAAATGGAAATTCTTGTATGAAATCACTAAGAATTTAAATATCAAAAATCAAGATTGCCTTTATCAAACTAAAGGTGGCTTCATGTAAACGATTGCTAAGAAATTTTGTCCAATACAGAAGAAAGAAAAAACACTTACAATATCATGTACATATCTAATGGAGTGTCTTTTCTGGCCTCTTCTTCAGTAGTGGAAAGCCGCATACGTACTCGATGAACATCTGCATTATTACTCACTGATCTTCCCAAAGATTCAGAGTGGTTGTCTTTGTCTACATATTGTCTTTCAAGAAGAGATATAAGCCTACGGAGATCATTAGCTGCCTGCCCATAGTCTCTGATCATCTCATGTAAAGTGGCTCTTCTAGATAGCGCCTGCGATACATTAAGGGGATCAGTATTTTTGTTTGTTTAGAATAATGGTCTCTTCAGGGTTTTAAAACCAAAAGCAAGAGGAGGTGGTCTAATAACATATTCAGCCACATCTATTATATTCTTTGGGACGTCAGAAAGAAACTAGGTGAATCATGTGTCCTTGGCTCATCAACTAGCTAGTAAATACTTGGCACATTTTCATTAGAGAACAAGCAAGCATAAATCTTAAGTAATTTCAGAATTGCAGTTCAGAAATGTGGACAGACAATCTTAGCTTCATAGAGGTGCAACTGAAACCAAGGGTATTACTACAAAAGGAATGAGGCTCAAGGAAAATAAAGCTATGCAAATTTACACAGCCCTTGTGACAACAACTTTGGATTACCATAATCATTTTAGGAGCAAGAGTAAACATTCTGTCCTTTCTTCTCAAAAGAAAAAAAAAACATTCTGTCCTTGAAAAAAATAACTGCATGCCCCATGTTTTTCAGTTACAAAGGGAGGCATATGAGCCTAATGCAAGGAAAAGGTAAATTGAAGAAAATAAAGAAGTGCATAAGTTTCACGGGTGAAAATCGAACTCAAGATCTCTTGATCTGAGTCCATAGGGTGTGCCACTGAATTGCACCCTTGTTCTCTTGGATGCCCCAATCAAAATTGCTCAAAGAATAAAATGATTGGAGCTTAGCACATGGAAAATTGAACAAAAATAAAATAATACATCAAAAAGGGGGAGATCTCTGCCAAATTTATGTTGCAAAATGACATAAATATGTGGAACTCATGACATGAGAATCAAGAGAATCACGGTATATGAAGTGCCACTTGCCAAATATGATTCAAAGTCTTACTTGCATTGCAATTAACTGATTTTCTTTCAGAGAATTGATAGTTTACTGTTGTGTCATAATGCCTTTTTGATGCAAGTATGCAACTGCATAGTGCTGCAGTTTTGTACCAGGCAGTTCTCGGGGCATAATACTCCACAATATCACCCTTTACCAGTCAGCAACGGACAAACCAACACAAATCAAACACAAAAAGAGGAAAACAAGGACTTAAATAGTGGTAGCAAGAATGATACTGTTACGAACTTGACCTAACACATTTTCTGCTGTCGTTTTTTTATATTTCTGAGAACCCAAAATGAACAAATAGGGAGGAGAAATGAATGAAAAAGCACAAAAGTCAGACCCTCCATAGCACCATGAATGGGTTAATCCACCTCCAACGAGGTGGATCATCCCATTTGGTGCTTTAAAGGTGTTCTATTACCTTCCACATGGAAGAGCATAAAAGGAGAAAAAGGAAAAAATAATCAAAAGGGACAGTGCACAGAAGAATCTTGTCTATGGATTTCCGCTCATCTAATGTAAAACATTGGTAAGGCACACCACATAGGAAAATGGCATTCACAAAATAAGCCATCAAACTGGAGCAAACTACCCAGTCCACCGAGTTAAGTCCCTGATAGGAAGCACACCAGCATCCATTCACAGTTTTGCAACAGGCCATTGCAAATTAGCAAGACAATCCATGATATTAAGGTTATTAAATCCAGACAGAAAAAACCCATGAATTTCACACAGATATTTCTATAAAAATTAACACCAAAGACAAAAGTTATGATGACCAACCTTGGGATAGGTAGCATCTAGTGCTATTGAAAGAGTGCAATCTGCAATAGCATCAGTAATTTGACCCAAGGCTTGAAACGCAGCAGCACGGTTACAGAAACATATGGCTGCAAAGGGGCGTGATTCTGTATTGCAAGCCAGTGCAGCAGTATAATGTTCAACTGCTTCTGAATGCCTTCCTGCTTGAAAAGCTCCATTCCCAGCAACCTGCAAGCAAAGAGAATATAGAATTGCAATTCTTACTTGAATGTGTGTTTTACTCGGTCGTCCTTTTTATCGTCTAAACTAAAATTGTTTTCCATTTTATTAATTGTATATGTCCACATAGACATTTCATATCATTATTATAATAAATGGTTAATTTTATTTTCCACCCTTCAATTATATTTTATTTCCACTTCACCCCCTAAATTTTAATATTACCCATATACCTCCCTAACTTTCCAAACACTTCCACTTTACTCCAAATGCTCAAAGTTTATTTGTTTTTAATTATGCATTTACCTTTTTTACCCTTATTTAATTTTAACTTTTAAATTTAAACAAATGGAAAAAATTAAATGGGACAAATCTTCACCTTATTTTCACATTTAATTTAGTTTAATTTAATAAAAGTAAAAAGGCAAACATATTATAAAGTTTATGCAATTGGGGTCAAGTGGAAGAGTTTGAAAAGTTGAGGGGAGACACATGGATAATAATAAAGTTTAGAGAGTGAAGTGGCAATAGACTTATAATTGAGGGGAGGAAAATGGAATTTTTTTTTAGAGAGAGAGGAAAATGGAATTTACCCTATAATAAAATATGCCATGTTTGTTTCCCGTCACATCAAATGAGGTTAGTCTCGATATTTGTTCTAAATACACGATTGATAATCTCATATGATGTGGCAAGAGACCAACATGACCTATTTTATTATAATGATGATGTAGAATGTCTATATGAACACACCAAACCAACAGAATGAAAAAATTCGTTGTAGTTGATAAAAGGACAACACGAGCAAGATACACAAAATTGATGCAAAAAAAAGAGAACAAGAGAGATATTGAGATCAAAATTGGAGGGTTATACGTAAAAATTACCCCTTGAGAGATGTAAAAAACTATGGATAGACTTGGGAATGTGCTATTAAATTGCTTCAAGATAAAGGACCTGGGGATGTTCCGAGATGCTTGAGAATTTTTTTCCATATAATGATTTTGGAATAAGTTATCCGTCAAGTTAAGTTTCAACTAGGAATGTGCAAAAAAGCACAACAAACATACACTTACAAAAAGCTGTTGTTACATCAAAACACCCTAAGTTGTATAAGAATACTAAAATAAAGAGAAAGCTTATCTCAAGAACAAGAAACATCATCTATAACATTAAGACTTCCTTATAAATATAAGAATTAGTCTCCAAATATAAATCTATATATGAGGTTATCAATAAAATTTAGTTATGATAATGAGAAGAAAAAAAAGGAACATTATCTAACTACAATGTAACCATACAATTTTTGGAGAGGAGAGATGTTACATAGATAACATTATACATCATTCATACTTCTTTTATTAGCAAGTGGGATTTTGACTAGTCTTTTTGGAAGTTTTGGCTTTTCCGTGGCTTACCACACACACTTGTACATTTCTTGTTTCGGTTAATACAAACAGCTAGTTACTATAATTTGTAGTTGTCCTTCCCTTTCTAAAAGAATCAATTGGATTACTAAAATTAGGTCTATTATATTCTTCAAGAAAATATATTTAACTAAAACCCAAGCATATAACAGTTGCTACCACAATGGTGCAAGTTCAATAAAATATCAAGAATAGTCATAGTTGGAACGAGCATAACTTTCTGACAAAAAAAGATGTCAAAATGTCCTTACTCGGGGAAAATCTATGTTGAAGACTCAAAAGGAATAGGGATCAACGAATGCCATCTAGCAGACAGGAATAACTTCCGAAGCCTACTCATCAATTGCTTAACAGAAATGCATGTAATTACCTTAAGGCGCAAGAGTTCAGTTATGGTGGTAACCAATGGCATCGAAGAAACCAGTGTCTCGTCACTGCACAGGATGAGCAGTATAAGAAAACAGACTTTAAATGAATGTATTAAACATGGTAAGAATACTAAAGAAATCTATAAACATACTCATCCATTTTAACTTTCACTTGTTCGTGCTTCTTCAGCAACTCAAGTGCTTCCTCAAGTTTTCCTAAATAGAAATAAGCCTTTCCTATTGCATGCCAACGCCAGGCTCTTATGTGAGAATTTTGTAAGTTGTTCCCCAACTGCACATCAGCTCCATTTGAGACATGATTTTTTTTAGCTGGTTCCATTGTCTGCTCGCAGAATTGAATTACTTCATCATATCTCTGCAGCTATTAACCCAAGGAAAAAAGTTAGTAAAAGGAATGGCTCTTCAGGAACACCAGATAAGAAATAAAAACTGCCGACATTGATCTCTTTACGTAAAAAAGTAACACAGAATCTGATGGAGGAGAAAAGATTGCTAACCATCAAAAGTGCATCTGCCTTTCTCTCCATCAATCTCTCTGAATATGGGCTTATCAGAATCGCCTCACAGATTGAGTTTAAGGCTATCACTGCTTCATGTGATGTTCTTTTCTGTAGTAGCTCTTCAGATTGAACTATATAATCCAAGACTTGCTGTTATAGAAGGATAGAACTTCATCAAATTATAACATCACAAAAAGAAAATAAAGATAACAGTTTACAAGCCTACGACACATAATTAGAAGGTTGTTTACTCCAAAAAGAAAAAAAATGGTTGCATAGAGAAAGGAACACTTATCTCTATTCAGGCTCCTAATGGTTGGAAGTATTAAGCCATTCAAAGGTGAAATTACTTGATACATTTAACAGGTTTTGCTAATTAAAGTATAAACAAGTATTGTTTTGTAAGACTAGACGCTTCAAAAAAGACACTATAATTTTTTTAGAGAAAATAAAAAACTATAATTGTATTGTATGTTATCTAAAACTGATATGTTTGGTGTCACTTTAAAATTGCAAATTTGGCAATCTGAATAACCAGAGTAATATAGATATTCAAATTTCGTGGTAATCTATAACCTATGTTGCCTTGGAGGCCACAGCATATGATGACAACAGGTCAAAGAACCATGGATTAAAGTTTCAGAGATCCAGGAACTTCTATTGTATAATGGAAAAAAAAACTGAGCAGGTGGTGACAACAACCCTTATGATACATATCGAAAAGTGCATATCATATGATATTTTTAATGAATAAAATATAGCAAAATGTTAATGGTGCAACAACAGGATTGGAACTCTTACCTGAGTTTTCCTCAAACCTTCAGAAGCTTCTACTAAGATTTTCTGGTCCACATTTCTGCTTTTATCAGATTGTAAACACTTATTGAAAAGCTCTACAGCATCCTCAATTTCTCCCAGAGAAAGATAACAACTAAGCATAGACAATAGAATAGGTTCAGCATTCATTTTATGATTCTAACAATGTGTTCAATATTCTGTTTAGAATTTCACGAGATAAACTCATAATGAGATATAAGAAATTCAAAAGGAAATATCTTAGCATAATTATTTATAAAACATGTACCAATTGTTCTGATTTTTGCAGAGATCAAATAGGAAAGAGATTAGACATAGAAGCTCGTTGATACCAGCAACACAGGTCTTAAAAGCAAAAGCCAAAGAATTTTCTAGAATATGTTTACATCCTAAATGACATTTGACACCTCGCTGATCAAATAAGCTCCAACAAACGGCTAGGAGCTCCTTTGCACTATATAAAAATAGTGATGAGTCATTGTAACCAATTCGTCACAAATATGTGGTAAGTCATGAAAGCACCCATCAGGTTCAGCAAACCTTTCTACATTGTCAGAAACATGGTATCGGTTGTATACTTCTCAAAAAATGTTATTGATTGTATAAGAGAAACATTTTGCTTACTATATTGCAAGAGTTTTGGAGGAAAAGATTGTAACATATCTACATTCTAAACGAAATACAATCATTTGATTGAAGAATTAGACATCATTAACTACAGAAAGTCTCCTCATTCTCCTCATGTAAACTGTTACACAATGTGTTACGAATCTTTCAATTATTGAAACATGGGGAGTGGAGACAACATGTTAACTGTTCACCATGAAACAGATTAAACCACAAATTTAGGTGTTCAACATTTGCAGTTTCATGATTGAAGAAAGGTCTGGAAGAAATTAAAACTGCAATTAATCATATATGTAACATTTTTTTACTTAAGTTACAAATCTTTCATCTTATCATGCATTTACTATTTTCTCGTTTTTTAGATAAATTCTGATCATGTTTTTTTGATACAGGTAAAGAAATCTGATCAGTTAAAACAATGTTCAACTGTGTCATTGCATGGACCTAGTCCAAATAAAGAAGTTGTGAACACTATAGTAATTACTGAATCTTCCCTCACAATATTGTCAAGAGTAATCTAGTAGGATACTTGGATTCCATCAAATTTAGATAGCCCACCCTTCTTTCTCAGGAACAAAATAATGATGTCAGAGTACAAAAAAGACTTACTTTGCAGCCCTAACTTGAGCACGGATGAAGCTCGGATCAATTGCAGTAGCCATCATGCAATCTCTAAGAGCTTCCCTCATTCTTCCAAGAGACATCCTTGTTGCTGCACGGTTGCTATAGCACAACATTAACGCTCTATTGCAGCTTCCAGTGGTTTCACTCTGAGAAATGCATTTTATGCCACGAGTGTAGTACTCTTCTGCTTTGGACAGGTCTCCGTTTGCATATGCTTGGTTGCCCCTAACCAAAATAAAGAAAGTCAGATAAAAGCAACAAGTATAATAGAATGTTCATTATACTTGTAATAGCATATAAGATGGCTAAAAGTTCTTATTTGCAAATTATTAAAATTTACCCATGAAGGGTAACTAAGAAATCATTGTCATATATTCATCATTTTTCCTGAAAAAAATGTAACCCTCCTTTTCCAATACCGTCAAACAGTTAGTATTACATGAAAGTATGATAAAAGATTATTTTAAAAAAGATGTGTTGCAAGCACCTGAGACGCCATTTCTCACAGGCTTCCTGTTCAGCAACAGTTTCTGCATCTTTGGTTATAGAATTTTTCCCAGTCTCTGGTTTGGCATTTACTTCACTTTTGCGATAATCTCCACTTTGAGGACCAGATAATATGCTTGCTTGGTCTTGGGTAAGATTTGGTTGCATAGGAGTGTTGGCAACAGGAATTAAATTTGAAGAGCAGAAAGCTGAAGGAACATCAGCATTCTTAGTGGAACTGTTAGAATCATGACCACCTTTCACTCGATGTTTCCTCCTATGTTGGTGCTTCAAACCTGATTGTGAACCTTGAGAAAAAGATGGTGCGCTGAAGTTAATGTTAGACCCATTAAAACCCCTTGAGCTGGAGGCAAATGTGAAGAATTTTGCACCATCATTAACTTGTGGTTCAATGTTAGAGCCAAATGAAGCTTCAGCTTCCATTGCAGTAATGTTAGTATCACTGTTAACATATATATTACTGGATTCAGAGACCAAATTCTCCATGAGAGGTACAAAAACTTTTTCATCTTCAGAAGACTTAGAACCAACTTCACTCTCAGTGTGACGTTTATAGTTATCTGCATATGCTTCTCCATGTCCTTTAGCATCCCTACCAATGTCCAAGTGTTGGGCTGAATATACAAGATTATCCTCCATAGCAGCAGAGATTTGAGTAGCAGTTGACGTGTCACGGGGAAAGGTACAGAAGGCTTCATCAGATGTTACTGAGGCCTCTCTTGAACCTTGATCTGCTACTACATTCTCGCGATAAGGAGAATAATCCATTGGTGAGCATCCACTAGGAGATTCAGGTTCTTTATTTTCCACAACTTTGTCCATTGAAGCATATGGGGTATTGGAATTCTGACGCAATGGAAAGTGTTGCCTTAATTTGCCTCTCTTTTTCTTTGTTCTTGCAGCCTTATTGCCTCCCTTCATACTGGATGGTTCACCTTGATGCTTCCCAGTAAACAATCCCTCTTTTATTAAACCAGAGGAAATTGGATTTGAGGTTATAAATTCGGAGTACGGTACTTCTGATCTAGCACGTGTGTCTGTAAATGTGAAATCCCTACCATATGACCCAGAATCACAGGAAAAGGATGTTGAATCGAAAGAAGGCATATGTTCCTGTGTAGGCATAGAATGGTCATGCGCTTCAGATGTTCGAAAATCATCCATGTTAATTCTTTTATGTTCACAACCTGTCTGAAACTCTGATGTATCACATGTTCCCGAATGCGCATCAGTAGCTCTTTGAGAATTGCCAGTTGTATGCCCTTCTTTAGACTCGATATTCAACTTTTTCATGTCATTGGACAATGTATAAAATGTGCTGCCTCCAATAGAACTAGAAACTTTGACATTAGTCCCAAAAGTAAAACCATTAGGACCATTGTTCATGCTGGCATTAAATGCACATTCATTATTTTTTTGTTTTATAGAATTATCCTCGTCCTTAGAACCTTCTCTCTTCTGCCTTTGCATGTCATCAGAAAACTCTGATGAGGAACTCTTGGCAAAGATAGTAGATGAAGCATTTAGCGTCTCACCCGTGGCAGACCCTTTGTTTACATATTTTCCAAAAATGAAGGCACCTGCTGGATGGTTAACATGTTCGTTTTTCATCTTTTGGGGTGCTTGTTCAGCTCCTCTGTTCAATTTATTTGTAATTCCTGGCATCTTATCTACCAGAGTATCAGTAAATGGACCTGGAGCATTTCCATAAGTACTAGAACCAAAGAGATAATGCCCATTTCTGCTCTGACTATTTTGCTTTGTTTTCTCTAATACATCTTCATTAAGTGAATTCTGCAACTTCAGTTTATACAATTCATCAGGGAGCTTTTCAAGTACAGATTTCTCTGACACAATGGATGGGATCTGGTTGGAACTACAATTTGCGCTGGCACCAGTTGTAAATCTAAAGCTACTTGCATCAGAATCCAAATTACTCTCCCTAGTAAAGGTTCCTTTCATGCCTTCAGTGTCCATAGCTTTCCTGACATTACCCGTAGAGCTAGCACTAAAAACAAAAGCAGCACTTTCAGACTTGATAGAACCAAAACCCCTGGCAAAACTCGAAGGATCCTTGCTACTATCAAAGTAAAAATTATTCCCATCATCATGAAGTTCAGATTTCCTATCAGATTGCTTTGCATTAACTGAAGCATATCCTTTACTGGAACCATGCAAGTTCAGCTTCCTCAACTCATCAGGAAGCCTTGAGAATGATCCCTCATCAGACGCATCAGATAAACTTTCCAAACTAGAGCTCATTCCCATTCCACTTGCAATCGGAAATGTACCACTATTACAATTTCCAGTATTCAAATTGACAAAACTACTTCTTATGTTGCTTGAAACACTATCTCCATTTTCCATGTTATGCTCAGTGGGTACTTCAAAAGGCAAATTAGCAGAGTGAGATGTAGAAGATCCAGAACTTTTTGACTGAGGATTCCTTGGGTTTCTGTGTGCATCCATGACAGAATTGCCAAGATCACTAACTGGTCCAGATACGTCTGTAGCAGAGATCCCATTTTTCCCACTATGAAAGGTGGTTGTACCTCCCAATGTTCTAACAGAACCAGTGTTATTCTCATCGGATTTGGTGAAACCATTTGAACCGAAAACAAATGCTGCACTATTGAGCTTTCCAGAATCAAAACTCACAGAACCTGGTACACTTGAACTTTCTGGTGAAATCTGACGAGAATTTGAACTTTCTTTTACATTACTCCCAAATACAAAACTGTCTGCAACATGACTTGTATTGTTCCTGGACCCAATGCTTTCTTTGCTCAAATCTGTTAAAGAACTCGCACCAAAGACAAAAGAAGCTCTTGTGGGTTTCGTTGGTCCCGAGACATTCGGGATCTGAACACTTGTATCCTCCAATGAATTCCGTTCTGAACTCGAGCTACTCATGCCACCTCCAAAGGTAAATGCACCAGCACTGGAACCTCCAATTTGATCACTCCCGAAGCTAAATGCAGATCCTGCACTCTTCATAGACGGATTTGACACAAAGTCAGCACCACCAGACGCAACATCTCCTGAGCTCAATGCCGAATCAAAACCATTTTTTGCACAACCAGTCCCGAAAATAAAAACACCACCACCACTCGTTGCAGAATCCAAATTTAAATTCTCAGGATTAACAACCCCGTCTCCTGAACCAAATGGCTTCCATCGACGAAGGTTCTCATCAATCCCCTGCGCCGTACCACGATCATCACCCTCTGCGGGGATCGTAGTCACATTGCCAAGCCCCGGGCGGAAGGGGTTGAAGCCAGAGCCATCGTCAGCCTCGGCAATCACCGCTGGCCGCACCCGGGGCGACGCCAAATGCTTCCGCACCTTCACAAGGCGGGGCTTAGAGAGCCCAGCTGCCGCGGACGGCTTCGCAGAGGACGACGGGGGAGCAGGAGGGGGGAAGGGAGACGCAGGGGAAGCGAAGAAACCTGCAGACGATCCATCTCCACCCCGCCCTAGACGGGTCCTATCCATGAAACCGAACAGCGATCACGCGACGGAACCAGCGGCGGTCGGAATGACGTCAGGGACACGGGAGAAGAAGGAACGGGGACCGGGGGTGGAGGTCTCACCTCATATCGCGCTCCGAGGAGGTGGAAGAGTTGTGCACCTCTTGGGATCGAAGGAAAGCGACGACCGGAAATCTACGATCGCCGGCAGGGTACAGCCAGCGTGGACGGGAGGAGGGGGATCAGGTTCCCGGCGGTCGACGGTAGGGTTCCGGCGCGAGAGGATGCCGGGAACGGCGATGAGGGGCGAAAGGCTCGATCGCTTTGCTTCGAGAAGCGGCGACGTCGATAGGAACCCCTTTCTATTTTTCTTTTCTCTCTATTTTTGTTTGTTTTTTTTATTAAAAAATGTTTTTGGACTTGAGTGGTGGGATTTGAAATAGGAAGAGGTGGTGGAGGTAAGTGATTTAAAAGTGGAGTGGCCTTTCGCCATCAGAGTTACATTTATTTACTGTTCGTAACCATAATTTTTTGCCCGTGATTTGCGTGTCATTGTCGAAATCGGCAAAGGTCTAATGAGTCAATGACGTCAAATTAAAAAAAACGGATATTTACTTTTACAAACGTATGTTAATTCTAAAAAATACAAATCTCAATCGCCTTTTCTTTTTTAAACCCCTTTATTATAAAAAAAATTGTATTTTGCTACCATTTAACAAATATTAAATATAAGCACGTTGTAGTTTATATTTCATTTAGTTTTACAAACTTAGGATTTTATTAAAAAAACAAAATAAAACAGAGGCAACGCCCACAGACAACAATGAGAGAAATGAGGGTATAAATGTCTTTCTGGTGATAAAAAAATGAACATAATATAAGGAAGGAGGTCGGGGGATAATTTAGAGAAAAATACATGGATTATTCAATTCTATGATCTAAAATTGGATGAGAAAAAGTCGTTGTTTAAAAGTGAAAACAAATCCGGAATACATAAACATCAAGAAAAAATGTCTTAACTCTATTTTACTTCTTTTTGTATTATTCCCATTTATGTTAATTGGCTATATATAAATAATGACAATATAATTGACATGCAATCTTTTCGTTGCGCGTAGCATGTTATGCATGATGTGCACAATTTCGAAAATAACTAGTTTCGTTTTGAAGCGAGTGAAATTTTAAAAACAGTTTACTTTTTATCTAAATTTAAATATTCAAGCATTAAATATTTTAACTCTAAATTTTTACTTATATTGGTAATAAACATCATGAAAATGTAAATTCAAAACATATTTTTTTACAAAACTCACTTATATATAACTTGATTCCGGATACTCACATATGTAATATACGATTTTTTTGTATTTTTCAAACTATCATGAATTTCTGCATTTGATCATAAGTTATTAAAGTGTAGCGTTGGATTCATCATCTTGACATTTTACTTTCCCCTTTGTTGACTATTTAATATTTTTTTTCATCTCTTTGACGAAATTACCCTCCTCTCTATGAGATCGCCTCCTCATGAGCTCCCACATGAGCTCGTGTCACGGGTTGTTCCTTGGCCCGCTCAGTCATCATTGCAACGCGACCTTGCAACGTCACCACATGTCCAAGGCAAACGTCAATGCTAATGCTTCGCACCGCGCCCTCTCGCGACGTCCCATTTTTATGATCACTTTTGTCAAAAGACATCAAATGATTGCTCCCAAATTATTATTTTTATTTTCTTAAAATTTTCATGTATTTTAACCATGTTTCGAAGTATTTCGTCAATGTTTCATAAGACGCCAACTAGTGGCCTAGCAACAATCATGACAGGTAGTTTTGCACCCCTTGGCTAGTCCTCCAAGCCATTCTTCGCCACTTTACCCCTAAGCCTATTATATATTGTTGGAAATGATGCTACTCTTACATTCCGACGTAACATTTTGCCTTGTTTAATAAAAAATAGTCATTTTCCAACAAATTGTTTACGTTTTTGTGTGTATGTGTCAATAATGGGATCAGCGCCTCATATTATGATCAATTGCTTCAAGATGCATCCGTGTAGACGGGGGCGGCCTTTGCCTTGGAGCAAGCCAAGCATTCGCCTTTAGTGCCCCATCGGATCATCGTCGCTCAAGTGCCCGTCTTGACACTCTACGCAAGACATCTCGCACAACATCGCCCCCTTCGGTGCCTCGTGGCTCAATAGATCGCTACCGCTCAAGTACCCATCTTGACGCCCCACGCAAGATGTCGACATGTCACCATCTTGTCGGTGCCCCCACGATCCATCAAAACGTTGACGCTCTAGCACCATTCAAGTGCTAGCTCAAGCATCATGCACAGGTTCTATGTTCCATCGGAGAAGCGCCCACTCGAGTGTCTGCCAAGCGTCGCTGCACAAGCTTCATGTCCCATCGAAGAAGAGCCTACACAAGTGTTGTCAAGCGTCCGTCTTGACGCTCCACGCAAGATCCTCCGCACAACTCTACTTCGCGGCCTCGTCGTGCGCCAATACTTCCATTGCTCTATACTAAAAACCACTCATCTAGTCTTGTCTAGACGCGTGCTCGCCTGGATGTCACACGTGGTCGTGTCCGCACAATCGCCACGTGACAAGTGGTATCAGAGTGAATTTGTTGTGATAGATCTGCATTACAATAATGACTCCACTTCAGACGTGTTGAATGACCCGAAGAAGCAAGACAAAGTTCGTGTGCCGCCCACTCCGGAGTGTGGTCGCGCGAGATCCAAGGACACCCTGATTGCGTTGGAAAATTGGCTTGCCCGACTAGCCATAGAAATTGAAATGTTCAAGGAGCATGTCATCTCCGAAGAATCGCTCAACATCCAAGATGTGCAACGCGAAGTCGCTCCCCTCTACGTTCGAGTCGAGACCATGGAGGCGGCAATCATGAATTTGAGGCAATCATCGACCAAATGGTGGCCATGTGAGATGCACCCAAGGAGGAGTTCGAGAACAAGCTCAAGTTTCTCAAACGTCGCTCAACAAGCGATCGTGGGATTGGCGACAATTCTTCTCAAGATCGACGATCAATCGACGTTCTGAGGCCACGTGCCTACAAAAGCAAGCGATCAACTAAGGAAATTAAGAAATTCCTTTGGAATGTCTGGTAGTACTTGGAGGCCCAAGGCTAGGAGTGTTCATAGATCGGGTTTGACTTGACATAATCCCAAACCCGATTAATTTTGTTCGGGTTGGGTTGATGATAAATTAGTCATCGGATCTAATCCAATGTGATCTTCATTGGATCGGGTTGGATCAGATCATATCATCGATTTATTCGATTAATATTTCATATAGTTTTACTTATTTATTTATAATATTAAACATTAATTGTATTTAAAAAAATAAAGAAACATATTGTTTCAAAGGTTTGTAATGATTTTAAAGGAGACAACTAAAAATTTTAAATATATTTAATGTTAAAGTAATATAAAATTCTTATCAAGAACAAATTGGTTCAAATTAATAAAAAAATATATAAAAGTTCAGGTCATAAGGTTGGGTCGGGTTCAAAAAAATTAAAATTTGTACCCGACCTATTGGTGATCGAGTTATGATCGGGTCGATTTGGATTTGACCTAATCAACAATTTGATCTGACCCAATTGAGATTGGGTCGGTTCATATCATCGGGTTGATCTACCTCGATGAACACCCTTACCCAGGGCATTAATCGGAAGAGAGGATGATACTCAAAGCATCTTCTTGCAAGATACAACCAACATATGGTGGTGTTGCATTTGCGAGGACGTCGACCGTGACGACATGAAATAGATTGAGGCGTGGGAAGAATTTTGTGAGACGCTCAATTCTCACTTCTATCCCACAAACTCAGATATGGAGGCGAACATGATGTTGTTCTGTCTCCAAGAGAATGGATCTTTGAAGGAGTACGTCAAGGAGTTCTTTGAGCTCCGACTTCAAAATTCCCGAATTGACGAGCAAATCCTCCGAGCAAGATTCGTTGATGGACTCAAGCCATGGGCCCGCACGGAGTTGGATCGACAACATTGCACCAACCTCCGCTCACTTCTGGCTGTTGCTGAAGCTCTCACGGAGTTCTCATACTCGAGGGCGACGCCACCAAAACCCCATGGCAAGGGGATTGGTGGGGAGAGTACTCTCAATCGTCGAATGGGCGAAAGCCAAAACCCCATGACGATGAGCAAAGCAAGGCGCATCTTGATAAGCGTCATTGTCGCGTCCTCGATCAACTCTCATGGAGATGAAGGATCCCAAAGCTTCGGACAATGGGCGAAAGGATTCCAATGCATTAAAAGACAATTGCCAAGTGGGTGAATTTGTCCAAGTCAAGCTGTCCACCACCAATCTCAAAGAAACAGTGACAACTTGTCTGAACAATGTCGTCGCTTCCAAGGCCCAGCGATATAC